>JAUZSU010199052.1:0-23320 GCA_034780255.1 Parotocinclus maculicauda | reverse complement strand
GCCCCTAATATAGCTCTAAATCAATTTAATATGCAGCTCTAGCTTAGATTTAAGAAGCAACTGATGTAACAGTTGTAAGGGCCTAGGTTCCAATACCAAGTGGACTTGTGCAATGAAAATATGCATTGTGGTGAGTTCAGAACACTTTGAATGAGTGGTGCTCTGTTTGGGGTGTATCCAATGAATTCCACATTAGGTTAGCCTCCATAGCTTCTCTTGCTTAGGTGAGGTTAAAATTTAATTCTAGTTTCAATAAAGAAATTATACAAAAATAAGGTTTTTGATGTTCACTTTCGTTTTAAGACTTTACTGCCAATAATGAGTAGCTTTTGTTTCCTCAGCTCTCTATATTTCAGACAGATGGTTCCATCCAGTGGGCCCAGAATGGAAATTTCATGTAAAGTAAAAAATACCTTTTCAAAGTTAGAGCATGGACTGAGACATTATCAAGTGTGGTACTAGAACTGTACTCAGTCATTTTATTTGACCAATGTCATGTTTCATTGCCTGACATTACTAAATAATTGCCAGTTAGAATTTTCATCAGACTTACGTAAATACATCATTATACATCAATACACAACAGTGCTCCAGCAGATTCAGACACGAAACCCACGTTGTTCCCAAGTCTTTAATATACCTGTACCATGCATTTTATGCATCTACTCTTGTGGTGTGTTGTTTTTTTGTAGAAGCTCACCACAAGAGGGAGCTATTGTCTCTTCAAGACCATACAAGCCAGCATCTAGAGAACTGAACTTTATTCACGCGTAAAGCTTAGAGGGAAACGTGCCAACACTATTGGTGAGCTCAGTTGGTGGCTTTTTCCTTGAAAATCCACCTCATCAGACATGTCACAATCCAAAACATAATAAACCACTTTACTTTTTCAAATAACTGAAACCAATCAAGTAATGGTTGTTTGAATCTCAAACTCAACAGTGCAGTTTTAGTCTTATGCTATGGAGATATAGAGGTGCTGCAACATTTAACCTGCTTTGTAAAGAATTGAGAATGAAATAAAATAGTGTTCCTACAATGTTTTAAAGAAATACTGAAGACTAAAAGAGAATACCTCTAATATAGCCCACTTTAAACAATATTTTAGCAGTTTTTGCTTTAAAAACCAACACATAATTGGCTTCTGTAGTATTTTTCAGTTTATAATATAACTTTTACTGACATAATTTAACTACAAGAAGCATCACTAGTGCATACCTCCATCATCTCAGTCATCTCTTTCTTGACTACATGTGTATTACAATAAAACCCAGACTACAGCATGAACTACTCACTAAAGCAATAATAAACTCAATAATAAACAGACCAGTAGCTTTAAAACACTGTTTCAAACAGGGATTCACCTCTGTTCATAAACACAAATGACTACAACTGACAAATAATGTGCCTGTGCTGGTAATGTTCTGTTATGCTGTAATTGCCATGAGGATTAGGGTATCAGTTTAAAAGTCTCTGTTAAAGAGGTCCTGTTCATGTCAGGCAACCCTAAAACCCAAGCCCTAATGACATGGAAGCTGCATGTGGCAGAATTGCTGTTGACTCAGATGTGCAGAGTAAACAAAACTAGCCAGGCCCTCATGGATCTTCACCACCATGGGCTACACATGCAGTGGATTAGGCTAATGCTGACCTGTGAGGTGGGAGGAGCAAGCCCCCTTTGACTGATTAAAGATGAGGTCAGAAGGGGGATGGACATTCTGTGGAAGAAGTTCCCTCCAAAAGAAGTGAGACTGACCAGGCTCAGATCAACTTCTTGTCAACAGGAGATAATCCCGTTTGTCACGTCACTCTAGGGCACAGGTCTGGGCAGGCTCGAGGGATCAAAATACATGCTTACTACAGCAGCACATACTAAAATTGGAACGATACAGGGAAGATTAGCATGGCCCCGGCGCAAGGATGGCATGCAAAATCATGAAGCTAAAGGGATCACACATTTCTCCTGAGCCAGGGGCTGGATAAGTTCTGTAATGTTCATGCTGATACGTATCATCTCTGAATCCATTTTTTGTTTATTGCTTGTACTTTATGTGAGATCATTGTTATAGTGGAGAATACTTGTAGTCATTCTGGGATGTCTTAAGGACCACAAAGAAAAGCATACTAAATATTTCAAACAGACCCTTTGCTTATTCTCTGGAACAGCCTTGATTTAAATGTGGAAAAAGATCTGGCACATTCAACTACACATATTTCATTTATTCTGCCCTGCCCTGGCATGCTTGGATTAGCAGTGCATGATTAGCTACTGGTAGAAAATACATTTGTGAAGAATCAAGAAGTAAAAAATTAGTGATGATCTTGGCAAGAGAAAGCTTCTTTGATTAAAAGTGAGATGCGAAGAAGGTGACTAGGAGGTCAAAGAGTAAGACACTGTGCTTCTCTTCCTCCTGCCTCCTGACATGTGCCTTGAGGCTTCAGTCTTGAGAGCATCTGTAACCTCTCACATTCTCCATTACCCATGAAAAACTCGTGTGCTATGCGTGGGTGCACCCATCATATCTCTTGTGCCGTCTGGCCTGGTGAGAAGCTTCCAGCCCTGTTCTTGGCAAGTGCCCACATATCGCTACTGTCTGTTGCACCAGTCTTTGAGCCCAGGCAAATCCCTTCCGCTTGTTTCGTCACTCCAATGTACTAATCTGACAAATCTGAAAAGTTGGGATAGTATGGAAAATGCAATGTGCCTTATTTTGTCTATGACATTTATTTAATTGTAGACTTTATTAATCCAATTTATATTTTGTCTGGTCAACATAATTTCCTTGCTTAATTTACATTAATTCCTACATTTTAGGCCAGAAACATATTTTAAAAAATTATGACTGACTGTTAGTAATAAGATGTGTCAGAAAAGTATTTAAATATTCAAAAACATTATTCCCAAAAGAAAGACTGGAAGGGATTTACATATACCCCCTACAGTAAATAATTTAATTAAATGATTAAGGAATCTAAAGGAATTTCAGGGATTACTTTGGGAAACCTTTAACATGAGTTTAATTCAGAAATGCTACATAAAACTTGACTGTACAAAAGAAGCCTTATGTTAACCATGTTCATTAGCAGCATCGACTTCTCTGGGGTCAGAAGCATCTGGGGTGGATTATCACACAGTGGAAAAGTGTACTGTAATTTACTCTAATGTGATTCAATGCAGAAAAGTACATTGAGATCTTAGAGCACCATATGCTTCCTTTAAGATATCATCTCTTCCAGGGACATCCATGCATTTTTTAACAAGACACTGCAAGACCATATGCCTCACACAGATACTGGACTCGCCTGCCTACAGCCCTGACCTATTCCCAGTAGAAAATATATGTGGAAAATTTTTAAACAAAAAATGTGGCACTGATGGCCCTTGCACACCATCAGACGTGTTTGCAGGAAGAATTAGACAAAATAACACCTGAAACACTTTATGGCTTGTTATTCTCAGTGCCAAAATATATTTTACATTTTGTGAGTAGGAGTGGCAACATTACAAAGTGGTAAATGCTTTATTGTATCAACATTTCTGGAATGTGTTGCAGGCCTAAGAGTAAAAAAAAATGACTGTAAAAGTCCAACTAAATGACAGAAATCCTGTCCCAAATTTTCGGATTTGGGGTTGTACTGTTATTCAGTTTTGGGCACAATTCTGAACCATTCTCTTTTCTGCCATTACTCCCACTGGCTTGGGGTGTAACACGGGTGTGTCACTGCAAAATGAGACCCAAGGAATAAAATATGAAGGTGCAAATTGCTAAGTGCTTTGCGGTGAGTCTGACCTGGAAGCTGCAGTCACACACACACCATGCTGTTGCTCATAACCTGCCTAACACCTCTGTAATTGCCTGCATGTGGGCTAGCTATGTAATTTAGACCTACATTCACATGGCTCTGAGGTGATGACAGGTCATTTGCACCAAGATTTAAATCCCTTCCAATACTATAGACCTAATCATGTGTGCTTATGAGCATCCTCCACAACGCTCCACAATACTCTCTAAGTTCTGGTGCGTGCGGGCTGTCGTGGCCTGATGTGCTGCAAGGATTATTTATGGGCAGGAAATTGCACCCTTGGAAACACGTTCAGGAGAGATGGCCAAAAATTAGCGTTCTTTATCCATTCATAAACTGACGTATCCTGTCGACCTTTTAATATTTGATACTCACTTCATACAAAGTTGGTTTCCTTCTTTTCATGTGGGTAGTTAAAGTGCCAAGCCCAAAAAACTGGAAATCGGTAATTGAATTTGCATTTGACATCTGTCCTGAAATGTCTGTTACTCTCAGTAGTTTGGATCACTTTTAGGATACAAACACAAAAGCATTTGAGAAAGCTTTGGGGTGAGGAATGTAAACATGTGCATGTCTCTCTGTATCTGCAGGTGTGCGTGGGCGTAAGGAACCCCAAAATTCACCCACTCAGCATGGTGATTTGGGTGGGGCAGCTAAAGAGGAGGGGATACTGAGACACTGAGAACAATAACCCCATCCTGCTCCTCTCAGTGGGTGTAGGTGGGAGGCACTTATTCACAATTCAGCCCCTGCTAAGGCCCAACACCACCCACGCATTCTGAAGATGCCTACCTGCCCAGGGACCCTCTCTGCCCCATCTGTCCAGTTTATGCTGAAGGCCTTCTGGTAAATGAAAAAAATAGATTTGGAGACTTCGAAATCATGGCAGGAAGCAAAGAAGAAAATAAATGAGAGGGAGTGGTAGGTGAACAGAATGCAGTAGTACATCAAGTTAAAATCATTTTAATGAGTCTGTCAGCTGAAGGCAAATTGTGGTGGTACTTTACACAGAAGTGTTCTTCTGAATGAAGATTAAAAGTGGAGGACGTTTTGTGGCACCATGCGTTTACATGGTTTTTAATGTTGTTAATTCTGCCTTTAGGATGCATTCAATCCGTGTGAATTCAAAGTATGTTCAATTCATTGGCAGCACTGACTTACAGGAGTGCTGCAACATTAAACCAGAGATTAGAAGCATCTTAAAATTTGGACACAGTAGTGCATCATCTGCTAATCAGATTCCAGGAATTTTGCTTTCTGTGCAACAAGGGAGGGAGCTAATGGCAGACCCTTTCAACACTTGGAGCTGTGTAAGTTCTGAGTCAGAGCTCATCCGTGGGAAAGGGCTGAATTTGAGATTAAGCAGCCCAACCTCAGCACGCCTTGCTGGACCCTCCCATGATCCCTTTGGACTGGGGATCTGGAGATGGCCGAGGTCAGACTGGGAGAGCCCCCTGCAGCTGTGCAGGCTGCTGTTTATTTGGTTAATGCAAAACCTAATAATTCCTTTTGGGATCAATTCCAGACCAACTTGGCTTGACGCTTTTATGTCTACTAACAGAAACATGCACGTCAGAGGTGGGAGCTCCTATTGAGACAGCTGCTTTTCTGGACAGAGCTGGATAAAACTGTATACAAGTAGTAAGGCCAAAAACTGACCATATGTTGTATGTTTCTTATTCAGTCATTTACATACAAGCATTTTTTTTATCTCAACCTTGGTGACTCAATGCACTGCCTGTTATTATTTACCTTTGGAAACGTCTAAAGTATTCTGTTCCACTTCCTTTAGATTTTAGATTTTACAGATTTTCACAGATTTCACTCACATTTCTCTGTATGAAAGGGTTTCTTTATCATGTTTATGCCGAAAAAAGTCTTCTCTATCATTGTTCATTGATTGGATTTAATAATTTAAACGAACCTTTCAATGCTTATTTGATGAAATCTTATATAATCTGCCTTCTTTCAAAATGCACTTCAGTTAATTATCTAATCTTCAGCAAATTCCCAAGTCTTTTTCTCTGAATGTTTATTTCTTTGGTTTGCTCTTATTTCTTTGTGGTCAGTCCCAAAACAGCACATATAACTCCTTTACCAGTCACATGTTGTTGGTTAAAAACCATTACGGTTCAAGCCTGCAGCCTGAACATTTTACGTCTGCATGGCTTTATAAGTTAGGAGAAGTCAGCTGTGGCTTAAAGAAAGCTGCTGATCACATTACATTCACTGGGTTAATACTGAACATTTGTTTTTGCTTTATTAATAATTACTTATCTCTCGAATTATATTATTTCAGTTATGACATGCTTACTCTGAGATCAAATATATTTTATTGAGGTCTGAGAACTGGAGAGCAGCAATGAAGCAAGGTGGTGGCCATAATTAGCCCCTGTTGTAAAATGCAATGTGGGCCTCAAACAAACCAGCATGACATGCTGACCCTCTATTATGCTGGTAATTGTTTGAAAATGCCCAAACACCCAGGTGAGCCGGGAAGTCTTTGAAGGCACTGTACTGAATAATGGTCTCTGCTCCTCCTCGCTGTCAGTCATGCCCACACCCAGGAAAACTCCCTTGCTGGCAGTTACATTTATCTATAGCAGGTTGTAAAATAGATAGCAATGACCACTCCCCTCTGCTGCCAATCTTAATCTTAATCAATCTTAATTGTTTTTCTTAATTGTGTCTGATTAAACTTTGAAAATGGTGTTGTTTTTGGTTTATGGTTTCATTAATCATTTCATAATTGTCATTTTGTAAAGCTGCTTTGAGACAATGCACCACGGTAAAAAGTGCTATATAAATAAAATAAAATTGAATTGAATTAATCCTGTAAAGTTTGATGCAGTGTTGGTGAGTGGACATGGTATATACTAAAGAAGCAAGAATCCATTTATGAAACTTATTGTTTTTTGTTTTCTTTTTAGAGAGAGAGAAAGAAAATGAGAGGTGGGTTACACCCTGGTGCCATCACTTCATCAGGTGATCAGTGCACATGTGTACTCCACTGTCCACATGATGAAAAAAAGGAAATTCATTAGACTAGTAACAGGGTAGCATGTTGAGCACTCTCACAAGTCTGTTCCTAGACAGCCCCATAGACAGCAAGGGTCACTGCATTGTGTGATGTGACACAATCCTTGCATAACTACATTACCACTTTTCCATCACTTGTACCACACAGGAGCTCTTATGTATATTTGGACCAGACTATATAGGATTAGTCCCACTTGACCATTAATCAAACTTGACACCAACAATAGTTGCAAGGATTGCTGTCACCTCAGGCCTCTGTCAGTTGCCAGCTGTCTGTAAGAACATAAACCTTGTTGTTTAGGAAATGTGCTGACCTTATCCTCTAGCCAAGATGATTTGTCCGTTGTTTTTTGTCTGAATGTGTTTTTTCATGTTTTGCCTGATCAATGTATACTGAATTATTCTGAACGACTTGCTGAGTCATCTTATTATCATACCAACAATATGGGCTGAGATATTACTGATGAGCAACAGGTGCCTCACAGAGGGCCATAAAACAGATGAGTCATGCTTTATGTCCCCCTCACTCCACCACACCCTTTCACCCTGTTTCTCTCCTCCCACTATTCCACTGTTTTAATACTCCCATAGACAGATAGTCCTGTTTGAGACATAAAAGGAGACACTTTTGAAAGAGTATGTAACAACAGGCTTCTGAAGAGATAGATAGAGAGAAGTATAGGTTGTGATTTTTTCTTCTTGTGTTGTGTTTAGTATATCAGTAAAAAGATGCAGTTTTAGATTTAAGATCAGATTTTTTATTTAATTTCAGTAACTTTCAGTAGAGCATAGAGCAGGTCTATATACTATAATACAATTCCACTTACTTTAGTATTATATGACTCTGAATTTGTATGGAATCCTCAGTTTAGTATGCACTGGAGGTGCCTCTAAAGTGCCTCTGCCTTTGGTTGGTATTAACGGCACTACTCATTTGTCCTTCAACCTGTGGGGTTAACCTCCTCCCTAATGTAAAACCCAGCTCCTCGGAAAGTCCCATCCCCATTTCCATCTGCCCAGACCACCTTTTGTTAGACTCATCATATGACAGCAAGTGGGGCAATCCTGACAGTTTGTATTGAACTTAAATGTTATGGACAATAGCAGTGGACAAAGAAGGACATGTGACTATTGCCAAACAAGTTCTGACTTGTCTACCATTCTTAATCAGCACTGAAAGTAAACTGAACATATACCAACAATTCTTATACTGTTTTCATAAAGAGAAAGTGCTTGATAATTTTACTAAGGAAATTTATTTTTGGTCTAGTCAGGTTTTTGTATGGAAAAGCATATACAATAAATTAAACCACTATTTTAAAGATTAACGTTCTATATTTAAGCATGTGGATGCACAAGTACCAATTGTGTTTTGTATAGGTATTAATAGAGTTGTTTATCCTTTTGATGTAAGTACATACTCAATTCTTATGAAATAAACTTAAACTAGGTTGTGGTACAACACTACAAGGACTCACCAATATTCAGATACTAATCCATTAGTACGGTTGACTTGTGGATTTCCCTATGCTTAGTGCACATGCATCTTCTGTGATTCAAACAACATAAATTATAGACATATCTCTTTATTTTGGTATATACTGTATGTGTATTATAAATGTTTGAGTAGCTGGATGGCTGACCAGCTAAACTGAAATGTGCAGTTCAACATAGCTCTCATGATGTGAGTATTTTCATTATGACTTGGGTGATTTGCTGATAAGTTCCCCAGTCAGAAGATAAACCAGCATCAATTTGATTGCCCAGTTATTCTCAAGTGTAAAAAACAAAACATAATACAAAATACTAACACATCATCCATATCTTATCTTCATATTAACTGCATATTGGACATTTGTGGAATCTGAATATTTCTTTGTCAATCTTCTGCCTTACACCACTGGTTTTGGTCTCAAAAACAGTCATTATTGTGTTTTTCTGAACCCAAACTCGCTTGCGTTGGGACATTTAAAAGAAGGCTTGGGAACATCAATATGAAGTTGGATGGATCAAATTAAGTGATCATCTAAAGTTTGAACTTTTCTAAACCATTTTTCTGTCCTTCATTCATTTTATTATACACTTATATACACAATAGTTGTCTGGGTTGTGAGAAAGCTGGTGTGTAGTCGGCGGGACAGGGTGCAAGGCAGGAACAAGCCTAGACAGAGCGTCAATCAATCGTAGGGCATATTGATTCACACACACAAATACACATGCACCCAGTAGGGGCAGCACTTTGGCAACACCAATTAAACTAACATACATGATTTTGGTATGTGGAAGGTATCCAGAGTTTCTGGAGAAAACCCAAGCAGACAAGGCAAGGACATGCAAACTTCACATAGATGGAGCCCGAGGTCAGGATCGAACTTTGGCATCTCAAATCAACAGTGCTAACTACTGCAGAGTGATGACGATACATCCAAATAAAGAGCAAATGCTTTTGCTAATTTGTGTGATGCTTGTCAATGACAATTTACCCCTATTTTGTTCCAAGATTTTCACAACATTTTTTAAGACAACTACATCATAAGGTTGTTTCTAAACTCTTGCATTGTTCTTCCATTACAGGGAATGCACTAGAAATTAGTATTACACTAATAATTTTTAGAGGCCATATTTATAAAGTGTCTCATATACAAATATTTGCTAAATTAAATAATTACTGCAATAACCAACAGGAAAAAAGGAAGGACAAAGTAATTTGTGCCACATAACATCCATTCCAGCAATGTCACATACAAGCTTACATCTGTGTCTGAAAAGACTATTACACAGGTCTACATAGATTTATCTGACTACACGATAACATGTGATTTTTATGTATTTTAGTGCGCTGAATCCAAGAATCACATCCATTTTTCCCAGCCAAGTCCGATTGTTTTGCAAAATGTTGTCAACTCATAAACTCTTACACAATAATATAACATTATTATTCAGATATGCTGAATGTGCAAAAATAAATACTGGATATGTAATCGGTATACCTAATAGAAAGACTGCTTGTTAAACAGTTTAACATAATTTCATGGCAATATAAGCAGCATGAAAACTGACATTTAGACATTCAAGAGGCTTAGACGATGCAGAACATATAACTCTGTTAAAACTGGCCTTGTTGAATATCTCATTCAACACTCTAAAAGTTTGATGACAGTGCCACAATAATCCTGTTACATTTGTGGATGTTTAACAACACCCAAACAAAGGCCAAATATATTTGACTTTGTACAATAAGCATATCATGCAAATTTTGGGGGCTAAACTAGGTGACCAGGATCTTGGGCACCACACACAGTGTACATGGTAATTATTACATGAACACAAAGACAAAATCTTCCATCCAGTATGCAAAGAACCTCTCAGCTATAAGACCAGTTGCTCCCTGCAATGTTCCTGTACCTGTCTTCAGTACTTTGGTTCTGACAATGATACATTCTGTCATTCCAATTTTTTTCAGAAGACTCTGACAATGAAGATGTGACCTCTGATTTTGATGCCAGAATGTAGCAGCCATTCACTCAATCTGAGTTCAATGACTTGGTAAGAGATCTTGATCTGCTGAAGCCGTCTGCAGAGGTACTGGGTTCAAATCTAAAGGAAAAGAACCTGTTGGCCTCCGATACCAAATTTATGTATCGTAACAGAGAGCAAGATCTTTTTAAATATTTCCATATGGACAAGGAGCTTGTGTACTGCATCGATGTCAAAGGACTTACTGAGTCAATGGGATGTGATAGGTTTGTAGCTGATGAATGGAGATTTTTTATTGGCAGTTCAAAGAGAAGTTTAAAGTGGCAATAAATTAGCATAGTAGTAATAAAAACACTGAAACCTTACTTCAGTACACAAAGTTAGTAGTTTAAATAGTTTGTAGTTTAAATAACATGGAAATAACTCATTTCATCACACTACATCAGCCCTAAAGAGTAATTAATACATAACCAGAGACACCAGAGATTGTTATCATGGACACAATCTTTTGCAGGTAAAACCATACCCCACCCATTCTTATGAAAATCTGAAATGTTCTCATAAACAAATACATCCTGGTGTGTACAATGCCCCTCAGCTGTGCTGACTGATAATGCTAACACATCTGAACTGTCAGTAGGTAAAGCAAATAGTCAAGGACAAAAGTAGAACAGTAATGTATAAGAATGATATAACTCATATAACTCACAACTGCTTGTTCAACAACTTGCGGATTTGACTCTGTTGTATTGGTTATAGTGTTTTTTTTTCCTTACAACTCTCCATGGACTCCTTCAGCCTTGTGTGTATTCCTGTAGTTCTGAGGCACTATGCTGGGCCTCATCGCCTTCCTCTGTCCCCTGACCCAGTGTGACCGCATGGGCCTTTACTAACTCAATAGCTTCCCCTGTCTCCTTTCACTGTGGGGAAAAAACAGGAATCGCTTTTACATAGTCTCTATGAAGGCATTCCCACCTGTGCTGAGCCTAGTACAGATGTGTGAAATATCAGCTCGGGGAGTCTAGGCGCCCAGAACAGGGCAGCTGTTTATTCAATACCACCCATAGGTCCTGGGAAGAGACATCCATAATATGATACACATGTGCTACATCCTGTCTGAGGCTGCTGAGTCGCAGTGAGCGTGTGTTTGGGGGCACCAGGGAGCTCCAGGGTTGAGCTAGCACGTGCGTGTGTGTGCATGGACAGCTGAGACATGACCTTGCACCCTGGAGAGTATTGACAGACAGCACTGAGGCAGGTTGCATTACAGAGCAAAATGATGTAGAGTTCTGAGAAAACAGGTACAACAGTCTGATTAAACAAATATTTTTGGTTAATTCCAATGAAATTGTATGAAAATGTTATGATATTATATTTTTCTCTATGTTTTTATCTCCTCTTGCCTTGGTTAGGATTGTGGGCTCCTGCACTGTTTACGGGAACACAGGGTGCAGAAATAAACATACCACAATGGAACGCTGGTCCATCACAGGACTGGCTGGGGTTATTATTTCATCACCAAAGTTTAATTTCCCACCCTGACACAACCAATTATACCTATACATGGTGCCGGGCCTGATTGAAAGGCACATGGGTTTCAGGCTTACTCGCCTGTGATCTTATATGTCAGCTCACGTTCTGGAAGGGTCGAGCATCACACGTAGACATAGTTGGATGTGTCTGAGAGATGAAAGGCTAGTCGGGGGACCATGCTTCAACATTGCAACAGTAACACCTACTCAGCCCTGTAATAGACTTGCAATTCATGCAGGGAACGCTTACGTCTATGTCTTGTGTTCTCTAGAGATAGATGCAGGAGCCATGGTAAACCTGACCAAAAGGGTTGAAATGTGGAAAAACAGAAACATTGGTGTCTGTTTACTGCATGATACTGCTAAAAACATATTTTTGAGTGCAACTTCTCTGACAGGGTAGTATAGTAACAGGTAGAACAGCTTGGAGGACTAAAGGACTTGAATTGGTACCAGAAGGAGCTTGGAGCTCAGAGAGAAAATAGCAAATGTAGTTAGGGATGTTAAGAATGCAGGCTCTATTTGCATTACACAATTTGCGTCAAGGGGAGCGTCTCATCACAAACCCAAATACATCCATTATCCAACACTCTGAATAATATTTTTGAATTTGATTGAACATAACTTGATATCGTCCACTGATCTATTAGTACTGTGGCTACAACATATAACTCTCCTGAGAAGTGATTAAGAGCAGGAGCAGGATCTCCTCTGTCACCCTGTGCTAGAGACCAAGCTCTAATCAAGTTATCATATCAACAAATCTCTCATCAGGGGCTCCTGCCTGACACCAGCAGAAAGAGAGGGCAGCCGACAACTAATTTCCAACAGTGGATTGCTGCTGAAAACCCTGCTATCCCGCAGAGTGGCTCTGTCACCAGAGGAACCATGCTGCTCCGCAACAAGGATGCTATCCATATTTGGTGCCGGGGCTTTATTTACTGTGACTCACAATTGGGAAAAGACACAATGCAGGCACTATATCACAGAACTGTCAATAATTTTAGGACCATCCCACGGCCAATTAGCTGAAAAGGACAGGGAGCTTTTCAGGCCTGTCTCCTTGGCTCACAGGAGACAAACAGTCCACCCACACACAGTGGCAGCTGCAGTAGGTTTTCTTATGCTGAAATTTGAAAGTCTGCAGTTACTTTGCTTAAATTATTCATGACTACTATTAACATTTTATTCATTGCATATCTTGAAGAGGACCATATTCAAAACTATGGACTTTTCAATTTAATAGTCAGTGTTCTCCATAGTGGCCTGGATGTTTCAAGATCTACAGTATGTCAAACGTAATAGAAACAAATCTAAATGAATTAATATTATTACTTTCACTTTTTTCACTTCTTCCAACATGCTCTGATGCCAGCATTGGCTTAGCAGTCAAGGTCTGTAGTGTCAGACACAGTGTTTGCTTATGGACAGTTTTGAGTATCACATCTATAAATAATGATAATGTCTTTTTCCAGTATCACAGATATTTGATTTACACATACACTGCCTACATAACAAGTGTTGTAGTTATTGAATTTTAACTTGGATTCAGAGTGAAACATATAGGTTCAGGTCAGCCGTAACATATTTCACACAAGGACTAGAGCTAAAGTCTCCTTACAAAGGCCTTGCTGTTTTTGAGCCTCATGCCCAGCGGGTGTGTCATGGCACAGCACTACCTTTCACTTGACCAGTCATTAATCATTCTCTCAGCCACACTGGACCCCATTAATCAGACCCGTGGCCTCTGTCCGGCCAGGCCAATGACCCATGGCCCAGTCAGAGAGCTCCAGCGAATTGGAGGAGGTGATCAAGGAAGTGGCAAAAGCAACTGGACTACCTGCTGCTGTAGATGAATACGATTGGACACAGCTATCAAGATGATGGAGGATGGCAAATTTGCCACGCTGACCACTGCACCAAAACCCTCCAATGACCATTGCCTGGCAGAAGTGCTGTGATGATGCAGAAAAAAGGTTGTTCTTTTTGTGATTTTCATGGAGCACATTGTGGTTTCATTTCTGGTGCTTAGGGAGTGGGATTTCTTTCCTCAAAAGGCCAGGGGTGTCAAGTTCTTTGCATTTAAAAACATCTGGTATTTGATCTATTTTACTTATATCACTGTGGGGTCCTGGTATGTAAATGTTCTTGGTGGCATTGTTAAAGATGTTAGAAAAATATGCTCTTTCTTGCACCAGCAGAAAAGGTCATTGCCCCTTAAGGATGCTTCCTATAGTTAGGAGTAAAATATTAATAATGTTTGGCAGACGTGGTGGCATGTGGTAGATATGTAGGGCTACTGAAAGATGACAGCTCACAGATTGACCATACAAGGAGAAATGTTGGTGATACCAAACTCAAAGGCACCATATGTCATTTGTTTGCAAATATATGGATTTGTTATTTTGTCTTATAGACTGTAAGGCTATTAATGGCTTTCATTTTAAATCCTTCTTTCAATTAAGCATTGTTTATAGCCATAGTGCCATGCTGGCAACGTAATTACTATGATTAAATCTAATGGCGAATAGCCCCACAGGACCCTACCAGCATGGTACTCACCCCCTGCTTTCTAACCTTTAAGGTAAATTTTTATGTGAGTGTGTGGGTCCCATCTTATGGACCCCTGCCTTGCAGACACAATCACCTGTTCAACGCAGAAAATAAACAGTGAACTTAAAATGCAAATGTGTGAATGACCTTAGTTGAAGTTCCGTTAAAGGATCCTCAGGTCTTTCTGAGATCCTGTTGTGCAACATGTTTAAGTAAAATGGTTGTTCTCTCATCAACATTATGAACATTGCTGTGAATAGTTAACAGAACAATGCTTGCTGTTTAATGTCCATATTACAGTCTGTGAAACAAGACTTGACCAAAGTGGACACTGAACAGACAGTACCATAGTCACTAGTATTTTTAGGCTATTGTAAATATAAAGGTCATTTTTTAAGAATTTTTTTCATTTTTAGAGAGCAAACCACCACCCACCAAACACAAACACACACACACACACACACACACACACACATATAAACACAGTGGAATTATACCACCTATGCAGCATTCTGTTTACCAATGTGTCCAATGCCTAAACACACGCTAAACCTTTTTCAAATTTAATGTAAATTCACAATTATACAATATATAGTAATGCACTGTTTTGGAAACATCATGACACTTAAGAGGACAGTATGATGACTCAACAAGCGAATGTCATCATTTTGTCAGTATAAAATAAGTTTATATAGAACTCTCACAAAAATTAGGGGATACTTCAAAATGAAATCTCCCATAATGAAATATCCTTTAATTTTGTGAGCAGTGTAGTTATAGGTTAGAGAGAATATAGGACAACTTCCTATTGCTGACTCTTGATTTGTCTCTCCTCTGACCACTGTCACTACTTACTTACCACTGCTGTCTGGGAGCACTCCACGAGACTTATTTAGGTGTGCTCTGACCTAGGCATTTGGCCATAATAAGTTGACCCTTTTGGAACATTTTATCCACATTCAACAAATTTAATATGAGAACCAATTGTTCACTTAGTGCCTAATATATCTCACAATTTAACATGAGCTGTCATGAAGAAATGAGAGTATGATGACCTAAATTTGGTATGTATGTAATTTTGTTGATCGATGTATTCAGTGTGTGGTTTGCAACCATATAAAACAAGTCATAATATAAAAAATAACATGCTTTTAAAATACTTTTATAGACAATATCATCAATTGAGTAACGGTCCAACAACTAATAGGTTGCCTAGCTATGTGTTAATACATGTACTACCTTCAGTTTTTTAATTATTTGTCTATTAATGCTGAAACATTCCACAAATCTTAATCCCGCAAACATTTGAATATGATGAAACAATCCTGTTCTGTTTAGACATACTTCAAAGCAGACCATTGTTCTCTTCAAGTCACAGTCAACAATATCCATATTTTCATCAGATGTTTTTCTCTGGCTTTACATGGGTTCTAGCAGTGACCTGACCTAAAGTGTAGATTAAGACAGACTTGGTGTTTGGCTGAGTGGCTTCTTTCAGAAAGAGTGCTGATGGCAGCATCTGTTGTCTTTGTTGTGTGAAGAGAGTTTGATAGAGGAATCAGGCAGCATGTGTCTTATGAAGGAACGAGGGGACATAGATTAATGGAGATCAGGTCATTTCTGCTGGCTACTGAATCTACCACTGTGACCATCAACCAATCGATTTGTTTTAGATTATCACTCATACACCAGGAGAGGACCTTTTGTCACGTGCCACAAGATTAGAGGCTAGAATATTATTTAGGTTGACTGTATGTATATATATTCATAACTGCCTAAAAAGCAAAAATGAGGAAATAAGCAAAAATGAAAGAATAAAGGAAGCAGAGTGAAATGTGTACCATTGACTAAAACACACCAGCAAACAAACTCTCTAACCACTTGCATTTTACAAATTAGAAGAATAGATCTTTAACTCGTAAGGAGTCTCTGGGAACCGCAACTGTTGGTCAGCTACGGAAATTGGTGGGCTCTGGGTAGTAGGCCCCAGATTGAGCTAATTGAGGGGTTGGAGAGCCAGACCCTCTTTGGCTTTGAGTATAGCTGCAGGGCTGTGCACACTGGACCTGATACCCTGTGGGGAGACCATTATAGAAAAACACTAGGGGAGTATGGGGGATGGCTGCCTTCCAGGAGCCTAATCTAGCCTCCTGAGCTGTCTACCGGAAAAGAGGAGTTCCTACGCCACTGAGATAGTTGGCAGGTGCTCTAATAGGACCAAAACCAGTGTCTGGCTCTCACAGAGGTTGGATACTTTTGTTACCTGCTAAGCCTATTCGGGCATTAGCTTCTTGCTACATTGGCTGTAATGTAAAAGTCAGCAGGGGCATCGTTTTCAGGTTGGATAGCTATATTGTCTCTTTCTGTGGGAAAGAATTTCCTCCCTTCCTGAAAGTCTGGATTTAGACCCAGGATATTTCAATGCATGTCAACAAACCATTTTAACACAAGTAACATTATCACGCTACGTGGATGTATTGTATAGGCTTAAAACATCCTGAATAAACCCACAGACAAAGAAAGGCTACCCTGCTAATTACCTAAAGTATAGGAAAAAGAATTAGTAAGATAATTAATTTTAGCACAACATATTTTCTAAACTTCCAAGTTTCATCCAAGTTCCATCCACAATACACTGGAAATGGGCTTCATGGTTTATGCATCAACTAATTTTTAAAATGAGCACTGAAATATCGCATTTTCATTTATTTTCCAATCATCCTCTTTGAATTAATTAGAAGCACTGATGTTGTTTGAAATGTTAGAAAAATATGATCACAAGTTATTCTAGCATTTGCTAAAGGTCTCATTCTTGAGATAGCTTGAGATCTGGTGGCTCTGTGGCATAGGCTGTTATGGTAAACTGGAATGCTTTTCCAGGATTCCCTTATGTCTGTGTCACCCACTGAGTCGCCTGTCATAACAAGAGTTTTTTGGGACTTCCATTAACACTTACCGTGTATTAATTATAACTGACCCTTACAAGTGATAAGAATCTTCTATCTTCTGTTCACCTTGTTTTTACAACTATCAGCAATCACTTTTCTTTAAAGTGTTTTTACCTTGGGCTTCTTGTCATATGTGTCCACTTTAACACTAATCTTTGTCTGCTTTTATCTGCTTAATGCTTGTTCCACCTCTTTGTCAATCTGGCTGGATCTGATACTTTGTTGTCTGTGCATATGTTTTCAAGTTTGCTGTCAGAGAGGCAAATAAATGAAATACTAAGCGGAGCTGAATTCACAGCTCATGCTCAAATCTCAGAGTAGGACCTTGGCTTATCTCCCTTCGATCCCCCCTTATCCCTTCTTGTTTCGAGTTGCTTGTCACTGTCAACAGGAGATGATTGGGTGATCTTTCAGGCCTTGTGCCTGCCTCTTTTGTCTTTGCTGGAAAGGGGATTTCATCTTTTGTTCTCCTCTCGTCTCCTTTCATGGATCACCACAGATGCCCTTTTCATTCGGCTGATGACCCCTCACCCTGGGGTCTACTGTAAAGAGAAGGGAAAGAGACAAAAAACACTGACAGATAAGACAATTTAATCAGGCAAGGAACAATTCTGCTCTCTAAGCTTATATGCTGTTGTAACCCTTGGTACAACCACTTTATGATTCCCTTTAAAGGGAGGCTCTGGGAAAGGCCATAGCTATGGATCCATATATACAGACAAACATTTGTTTTCGTTTTCTTTGTTCATTTTATTTTACTTGTGCCAACATAGCAGTGGTCTGTTACCTTTATCTAGCACATTCTATTAAATGCCATGAACACAGTTTGGATACAGATGTCTATGTATTCATCTTGGAGTGTTAGTTATGGTGCTAGATGGATTAGTTAGTCCCTGAAGCACAGACTCTATGGTGAACAGTAATTTTAAAACCTAGTTTTATGCTCCATGAATGAAATGTTTGGGTGGGGCTTTAAACTGAAGGCCCTAATTCAGGAATTCATAGCAATGTGTTGTCTGGCCATCTGTCTACCTTAGAGTTACTGAGTCAATTGAAGTCTGCAAAAGCAAAATTTCAAATAGTGGCGAAATTGCTCTGTAACAGCTTGTTAATGATTTTATGGCCTGAGGAATAATGTCTTGCAAAATAAAACTACAGGGTCCCCACAAAAACCTTACATGGCTGTAAATATGTATTAACCAGAAAATGGGCCTTGTTTAGGATCATTTACAAAAGACAAAAGCAGGATCTCTTACAAAAGGACATGGTGCAGAGTGAAAAGAGTGGATTCTACTTAGCTAATGAGTTGTCCCATAGAGATGTAAAGAGGTGGGTCTTTAGGAAAAGCAATTGCCCCTCTGGTTGGAACTGACAGACTGTAAATGGGTGCAGCTGATGTTATACGCTGGCCAACAACTGTTTATATGCTAATTCAGCCTAAAGACAGTTGTGTTTCGTGGCCAAATTATTGTTGAGTTTAGTTTCATTACGCGAGAACTTTTCAAACAATCTACTGATAAAATAATCTTTTTTTAAGATTTCCCTCCCTTTTATGTTTTTTTTGTTCCAGATGGGAGCTCCTTCACTCAAGCAACCTTCAGTGGAAAGCAATAGAAAAGGCCAAAGTACTCACAGGCTCTCAGAGTACAAGGGCACCTCTTGAGCAATTTGCCTAGTTCAGATAGTACAACGTTAGAAAGTACTTAATAAGGTCATTTTCCTGAAAAGTGACCAATCAATTTAATACTTAGGTACATACTTCAGTTCACCTTATAATGGCCAATACATTCATGTATGCTGACACTTAGACAAAAAAGAAATCGTGCAGAGCAGTAACCAATTCAAGACAGTGCACCACTTCATTGCATGGCACAAACACACACACACACACACACACACACACTCCCACACACACACACACACTCCCACACACTGAGACGCTATAGAGGGATTAACAGAGATAATCAAGTCTGTAACGTGGGGGAAAGCGGAGTACACAGAGTAAATCCTCACAGACACAAGGAGCATGCTTGGCCTAGACCAGTCCAGGAATTGTGCTATGGATCTCTAGAGCAGTGAGGTGACAATGCTATTCGACGAACTACCATTTTGCCCTTACAGTATGCACAAAATTCTCTGTTGTCATTAAAGTATTTAGATGCAATAATATTTCTGAACTCCTACCTATCTGTTTCAAGAGTTCATGTCCGTTTATCAAACAGTATATAACAATCAATATGTTTGTTTTAAGGGATGAGTAAGAGGTTATAGATTAGGTCTTTCTGAAACTGCAAACGGTAACTGAACCAAACTGTTTCACATTTCAAAAGAAAAATAATAAGATGCTTTGTTAGCACATTTTATTCCATATTATTTGTTATTTATAATAGTATAGTTTCCCAAAGTAAAGGTTGTAACAGTTGTTACTTGCTATTAGGTCCCTTACATTTGTAATAACATCACCAATCTTGTCATGTAACGATTCTACATGTCTTGGATTTCGCCTGTCAGTCGTAGCTTGAGGTTCATCTGTCTGGTAGAGGCATTCAGTAAGAGTTTGTGGATGCCTATTTCAGCAATGTACTTGATGTTGCAAATAACACCACAAGTCTTTTGCTTGGCAGTCACCAAATTCAGTGTGTTCCAAATTCAGTGTTTATTACATATACACTATGATATCCTTAATTTGTTATCTACTACTTCTCAGTGCTAATCTACTGTCTAATTCATTCATTATTAATTTTATTATCAGGAAAACCGGTGTCTAGCTGGCAGCACAGGGCAAAAGGCAGGAACAACCCTTGACGTGTAATCAATCCATCATATGGCACATATACTATACATATACTCACATACCTGTACACTAATACACTCTCACATGTTAAGGGCACTTTAGAAACTCCAATTAACCCAACACCATGTTTTTGGACTATGGATTTTTTGTTTTTTTGGAAGCAAACCAAAGTACCTGGAGTAAATCCATGCACAGACACTGAGAGGACAAACAAGCTCAACAAAGAAAGAACCCAGGTTGGTCCATCTGGGACCAAACCCAGTGCTACCCATCCATGCCACTGTGCTCCCACCCTTGTCTTTCTATCTCTTTAAAAACAAAAAAATATATATATATATAAACACAACCTTTACAGTTTCAGAAGTGTATTCTTGTTAAGATTCCCTATTATTAAGAATGGATTATGTTACTGATGTCTTAAAGCACTTTTGTAAGTCGCTCTGGATAAGGGCGTCTGCTAAATACTGTAAATGTAAATGTAAATGCTACTCCTGATAATATTAATTTCTTATTTACTGCTGGTGAGACCAAAGATGAATATCCTGCTTAGACTAAACAAGTTCTATTCTATTCTATTCTATTCTATTCTATTCTACAGGATGAGTCAAAAGACACAGGACACCCTTTTATTTCAGAAACAAAATGGAAAATATACCCCAGCAAGTAATGAGTGAGAGGATCTTTTAGGCTATGTCCAGAACATGGCCGCCATCTTAGATCCAGGCCAAGTTTTTAAAATGGTAAGATTGTCTGAGAAATCAGTTGCAGCAATCAGATTTGCAATATCTCTTTTGTTGTTCATCACAGGTAACTGAGGATCAAATTGATGATTCTGATGTCCAGGGAATGAGGCTGCCATATCATAGCCAACAATCAGCACCCAGAAACCAGGACTCTAAACGACATAGTGGTCATCCGCAGACCGCTACTGGCGAAAAAACATCAACAATGGTTTTGGCAGACTCTGCGAAAAGTTGCATGCGACATGTCCTGTGCCTTTTGACTCACCCTGTATTCTATTCTACACGTATTATACACTCACCTCAGATTCACATGTTCTACACACACCAACAATTTGACTATCCAGTTTTAATCTAATTTGAATTACTTGCACCACTGATTGATGTGAGTCATTTAATCCAAAGAACTTAAGTTTGTAATTAAAATCTAATAATATCCTAGTATATATAACAAAGAAGTTTGCTGTTAAGATGTCCCCACATTTGTTCAAATGTTATGTAATATAAAATTACTCTAATATAAAAAAGAATAGAAAATAAAATCAGTTTTTATTCATGACATTCTTACAGACTGTTCAAACTGATTTACCAAATATCACTTCGCTAAGTTCACCGTTCGTTTTATTGATCTTATTTCAAACAGACTGAGCCCAGTTTAGAAAGCCAACTCAGATACACTACTTTTAAAAGAGATGCCTTAAAATCAGACAGGTGGCACATTATTATACCCCCTTTATTCCTTTTTAACACTCCCAGAAACACAGGATCCTGGGGGGTTTCTTTCTTGGTGTTCTGGATTAGTTGTGTGATCTGAACTGCAGTTGATGGGACAGACGCGCATACATACGCAAACATGCACACAACTAATCTGTCATTCTCATTCCCCAAATAACAAGGGTTCACTATGTTCAGCTTTGGTTTGATGCTTACTGAATTGCTAATGACAACCTTTTATCACATTGTGTCGGTTCAAGCTAAAGGCCAGCTTCAGCCCACTTGAGAGAAGCTAGTCCCTCAAATCTGGTGGCCCAATGGTCAGAGCACGGGGGACAGATGTGGGTTCAGGGCCAAGCTGCTCTCTGTTTGTTGCCCAGATCCTCTTGGTCAACACACAGCTTAATTTCTCTCCACCGTCTCTTTTAAACAACTATCTGCCTTTGTCTTTGATGGAGACTGCACATTCAGTCTCTTCAGAACTGAGTGAAGATTGTGTTTGTAGACCAGATGTATGTGTGATTTTCTTTGCTATACGTCTTGTATTTCTGTTTATTTGTTGCAGACTCTTTCTTAGGCTGGTAACGTGGACTGAAACAATTTGGGTAGCCAGCTCTTAGCCAATAAAGTACCAAACTTATATCAAAACAGTCAATCCTTTCGTGACCAATCTTGATCATTCTTTCTTCACACTTATACGTAACATAATAATTATCTTATATTATTTTATATGAAGGCCTAGTAAATGAAAAGTGAATTACAACTATTTTTTTAATGTTTTTCTTATTCTTGTATGATGAAATAAATCTCAATCTGGTCTCAATCCTGTCTTGGTCTCTGCCACTCCTGGTCTTGATCTTTACATGGATGTGCTCTAGCTGAAAACAACACTAGCATTTGTATTTGCTATATAATAATAAGGACAGAGTTCTGAGAAAAGCAGTATCTGCATTGTTGAGTTTGTACCCTGGTCTGGGCTTGCAATGTGAAAGTTGGATAGGGAATGGAATGGGGTTCAACCTGGTACTAGTAAGGTGTACCTAATAAAGTGGCTTGTGTGTAAATATTTACATATATTTGCATTCTTCCTGAGCAAGCCTGCCACTTCTTTAAACCACTCTCCCAGATTAATCAGACCTTACCTCAAAATGCGATCTCTCTTCTTATCTGGGACATGGATTTCCTTCTGATTTCCTTTTGCAGGCCTAAAACGACACTTGTTAATCTCATGTTTGTCCTAAAACGAATAGAAAAGTCTGTTAGCTAAAGCGCTAAAGTGCTTTTGTTATAGAGAACTTATACATACAATTTAGAAATGTTTCCATATTTTTATAAAGGCTGCTAATTTGGTCTGTGATTCAGTCAGTAATGTCAATTAAAAGAAAGCAACAGCAACAATCCCCTAATTATTGTGAGCAGTGTACTTCGGATCAAATAAGATAAGACACAATGAATGTAAATAAATATGGTCAAATATTACTAACATTAAACAGAATGTGCTTGATCTGGAAAAGTATCCATAGAAAATATCTGCAAAAAAGGTTACATTATGCAAGAACTCATTTATCTACATGTATTCATTAACAAGCAAGAAACTAATGCTAGTCGGAGAAATGCAAAGTCAATCAGTTTAACAGTATGCCCATACAGTGCATCCGGAAAGTATTCACAGCGCTTCACTTTTTCCACATTTTGTTACGTTACAGCCTTATTCCAAAT
>JAUZSU010199041.1:0-11713 GCA_034780255.1 Parotocinclus maculicauda | reverse complement strand
AAAGAGATCAATTTAATACAATTTTGAATAAGGCTGTATCGTAACAAAATGTGGAAAAAGTGAAGCGCTGTGAATACTTTCCGAATGCACTGTATCTTATTTCTTTTAATTTGCTGGGTGAGGTAAAGTTTAATTTAATCTAAACAGGAATATACCATAGGGCCATGTGTAAACTTTACCACTTCTTTGTGCCAGTGGAGCATCTCTACTGAAAGTGTGCAATTCATGACAATTTATGGAGCACAACCAAGGGCAGAATGTTTAGGAATTCCCCAACTATCAAGCATTCTAATCATTGTACAACAATGACTAGACAGTTTAAGGACTCTAACACAAGGATATCAAAAAACAAAACAACAAAAATGTAAGGAGCAAAAACAAGTCTGTCAGGCTGAAACTAAAAGAACAGACTTTGGCAACACAAAGGCAAAACCAAAGCATAAGTACAATGCTCAAAGCATCAAGTGTTTAAATCAAAGCTCAGCAAGAGATAAAATATTGTCATGCACTGAATGATCTGACACAGATCTGACATTATCTGATATTGTTTTATGGAACCACACAATAAATGATAAATAAACAATGACTGAATTAATGAATACAGTATAATGTCAATGCATTATAACAGTATTATTTTTGGTGCATCCTTATTAAAGCACTTATTATACATGCATATGCATTTATGTACTCTGTAGTCATTCAGATATTTAGAAGTGTTGTGTAAGTGCTGTAAGGACGGTTGCTTGCACAGGTTTAGAGGCTTAACTTCCTTGGACTACTCTTCAAAGGTTTGGAAATCATACCCTGGCTACCAAGCTGCTACTGCACAATATGTATTTTATGCCAGTTTTGTTTTACTCCTGCTTTTTCCTTGTTGGATTTGGAGCTTTTGGACTCTAACCCAGAGTCTCTGGACACAGGTGAATGTGTACGCTGGAAGGCAAGCCAATTCATATTTCAGTGCTTGAAAAGAGTCTGGCTGCTGAAAAGGCATTCCTCATACATGGGCAATTATGTATCTAAGCAATGACTACACTCTCTGAAAGGCACTACTGGGACTCAAATCCGAGTCACCACAGTGGTGGGCTGGCAAAGTGCCCTTAAGTGTTTACAAAGTAGTTTACAAATTAAAGAGTTCACAAATTAATTAGATGTATTGCAATGACTAGGACTATTCATGACACTCCATTGAATTAAAAAAAGTAGCATATTATTTAGAAAATGTTAAGCAGCTGAAAGCTAATTTATTGAGTACATTCTTGGAATTGCCTTGACTAACAATGTTAGGAAAGTAGGAAGTGTTTAGTGTTTTACCACTATGTGCTCTCTGAGGTTTGATGGGGGAGTTGATGTCTGAGTAGACATACGCTGTTCACAAATAAAGAAGAACTCCCACAAGAACTGCTGGACAATTTGATCCTCCCCATGCCCTATCACTGTCAGTGTGTTTTGGCAGTCTTGGGTGATAATATTCCCTACTGAACAGTCCAGGTGTGGTACTTTTATCCAGCTTGACATTTTTCTGTTCACCCCCATAAATATAGAGTAGTTGACATTTCTTATGGTATTATTACTCTTTTACTCATTGAAAGGAAAATGCTTCAATCTAATGTGGTTATCATTCACACGTCCAAATGCTTACAGAATCACTTGCAAAAACTGGAAGTCTAGTAACCTTCTTTCTATAATGGGTTGAATCAAATTGTAGCAATCTAATTAATACTAGAATATATTCTATTATTAGTTTTAGTGTTAGATTTGTTGTATGTCATACTTAAATGACACACATTTGATTAGAGTTCAGCTGGGCGATGTGATATGTTTTATTAATCCACAGTTTCTCTGGGCTTAAAGAGGAGTGTTTGCTTGTTTAATGCAATCCACATAAACTGTCTTTAAATACAATTTTAATGTAATATCATTAAAGTAACTTGTGTCCCCAGACAATAATCATTCACCGACACCAACAATGTCAAAATGCACACTTTGAAAACAGAGTGGTGATAAAATGAGTTGTAAAGAGAAGTCATGATAAAAATGTTGTTATTGTTTTATTTTGGACAGTTCAACAGCAGTTGAAATTTCGAGTGGGTGTAAATTGGGGTTTAAATTGCTTTTAAATTACAGTTAATTTAAACAAATTGATTTTATGACAAAATTATAACCTGACAGCACTGTTCTATTACTAAGGTGGGGCATAACTAAGTAACAGGAGCAAAAAGACAATGGTAAATTATATGGTAATGGTAATTCATTCTTAATAGTGTTCTAATGTGTTTACGTGTTCCACCTATAAACACCCAAGATCCCCAAATGATCAGCAACTGTAACTACCCTTCACCCCTAAGTACCACTATATCCAAATAACCCATAACCATAATTACTCCTAATGCCTAATGCCCCGCCTTTAGCTTCTCAGCACCTTAAAGCCCCAACCAGGAATACCATAATGCCAAATTGTCCTTAATACTACTGTATATTCCCCCTCACAGTGAACTACCACTACTCCCACAGCCAAATGCTACTCAGTCTGAAATACCCCTTAGTGCCTAATGCCTAAGTACCTCAGCAGCATATTGTCCAAATTAGATAAAGCCTAATGCCCCTCAACTGTGAGTACACTGTCCCATAAGCCAAATTTCCCACAACACAATAAGTCCCCAAAAGGCAAATGGCCCTCAAATCTAAAAAAAGCACAGGGAAATGCTCAATTTCCTTTAATACGCTCCCTTTTGATTTAATTACTGTGCATGTCACTGTGCTTGCTACAGCCCTTTTATTTGCAGTCTTGTTCTACATCACAGCACCTCTATCACTGACCAGACTCGATTTGCCTCCTTCCATCATTTCCATGCAATTCTCTAGTCTTTTACCTGACCTGCCCAGTTTCTGAAGCACAAATTCACTTAATCTGTGTAAAGACTCTCTCACTTTTCTCTCACTTCTTCTCTCTTTCCTTCATCTCTTGGACACTTCCCTCAATCCCTCACTCAGCATAGTAGAAGAAAGTGGAAATCCCCTCTTCCAATTACGGAAGGCACAGGAGAGAGGATGAGAAGCAGTAAGCTGATGGATGTATTTCAGAGGTTGGGGTAAAGCTGAAGCTCAAAAACCCTATCTGGATTACCTTCATGATAAATGCAGCTGATGATCAGTGATTAATACCAGCTCCAGCCTGTTTAATGTCAGCTTCATAACTTTGAATGTCAGTAAGTTGAGCTTGCGAGCATGGGAACATATTTTCACTACACACTACTGTGAAGTAAAAAAAGAATATATGCGTGTGGTTCTACTTATTCAGAGAAAGAAAATCTACACTGTTTCTTAAATGAACTACAATGGTATTAACTGGTTTTAAACTCGTTCAATAAAGTGAATCTACTTTCACAACATTATCGAATGGACAAAATTGACAGCACACTGAAAATGCTTGATTCAGAAAGTGACATTTTATATGACTAACATTGTTGTGTGGAGCATGTCAATAATTCATCACTCTTACTTCTGATATATGAAAACTGTAACGTTATGTCTTACCTTTTATTTAATTAGAGGAAAAGAGTAGACATGGTTAACATTACTTATGGTTATTTTACTCCTTAAAAGAAAAATGCTTCACTCAAAATGGCCCTCATCCACACAACTGCTTGAAGTGCTAACAGAATCACTTGCCAAAAATGCCATCTTGAGTGGATTGTTCTATAAATCAGTGTTAATGTTCGTGGATGGCTTACTTCTGCAGCAAAAGTATAATTGCCAAAATGACGCGTGAAAAAACTTGTGAATTTCCTGAAAGTGTGCATACCATGGCAACCAGGTTGCATGGGATTATGTGCAGGTTATTGCTTATTTAGCAGTCACAGCAGTAACTAACAAAAGGGTTAAATAAATTGTCAGACTAAAACTATCAGACTATAAACTGTAATTACTAAACTCATTTTCCTTTTAATTGAAAACTAATTAGCTTGTGCTTGGTTTGTTTTAAGATATCTTAGTTATGAGTTATTTATTTTTGGGTTATTACCATGAGAGCCATAATTTTGTTTAACAATGCATAATGCAAATTCATCATGTGTCAGGCCTAGATCGAACAGAAATCTGATGTATTTTGGGTTCAGTTTAATCTATATTGGTTTTTATTTTCTTAAATGAATTATGTCATTCATGACCAAAAAAGTATGATTGGGTACAGACCTTATCATGGTGCACAGGAGAACATGTACCTGCCTCTCTGTCCCGTCCTCTCTCAGTTATGTGTTAACATGATGCAGCACTAGCTTATTGCCACTGAACCACCTGTGAGCCATATAATTTTATACTTATGACTTATACTTATGCGCTTGCTTACAAAGCTAAAAATGAACCTACACCCTCCTACCTTGCAGTACTTGTCACACCCCACACTGCACCTCACACAATCCGGTCTTCTAGCATTGCTTGACTGATCCCCCCCTCTCTCAGGGGACAAGGAAGACATTCATCTAGACTCTTCTCTGTTTGGCTCCAAAGTGGTAGACTGAACTTCCCCTCAATGTTCGAACAGCTGAGTCTGTGGCTATCTTCAAACGCCATTTGAAGACCCATTTATTCCACACTTACCTCAACTAACCTTCCCAGCCTTCTCTTTCTCGCTCTCTCTCTCTTGGGAGAAAAAACACAACCTTTACAGTTTCAGAAGTGTATTCTTGTTTAGATTCCTGATTAATAGGAATAGATTATGTTACTGATGTCTTAAAGCACTTTTGTAAGTCGCGCTGGATAAGGGCGTCTGTTAAATACTGTGAATGTAAATGTTCTTAAATTACGATTATAAATGTGATAAACAAAGTCATAATCTTTAAGTGTCCAGAAATTGAACGCATAATTCCAAAAAAACAACATTTATCTCGTAATGATACAGTAAATAACTTGAGATAATGAGAAACAAAGCAACATATTTATTATCACTGAACATAAAACAGTCTGTGAATCCATGGCTGTTTAAGGTTTCTGAGTATGGAGGGGAAAAATAATTTTAAAAAGTTGATTCTACTGAGAATCCAGGCAGAGCAGAAGGTTATAAAACTGGGAATTGAAAATGCCACTCCGCAGAAATGGTATTTCTGTAGTAGGGCTCATGCTTGACTACCTGTTTTCTGTATGTGTTATCTTCTACTTTCCTGCAGAATGCCAGTATATGACATGCAGGGCCCAGGCTTGTTTTGACTCCAGCAGGACATTTCCATTCCCTGGCTACATCGAACCCAATTCACTGGTGGTTCAGGATGAATACATCGTCATTCAGGTATGAATGGATTCGCATGAAGTGCCACATTGCTCTTGTAAGTAAGATGTATAGCTGTGAAGACACACTATTTCACTTTCTTCCAACTGTCGCTATGTCATAAGCTTGTTTTTTGGTGAATCCGTACACTACAGTGGTGTATTATGAGTAATGAGCTTTGCTGATAGACATAGTGTATATTTGTTATCACATGGATAATCTCAGTGTGCTTTAGTCAAATAGAAACATGCTGTCTTTTTCTCTCACAGTTGTCTATGCTTGCAATGCAAAAGATATTTAATTCCACTCTTTAGCTGTTTTACATGAGAAGTAGTGTGTGTATATGGATCAAATATGAATGTAGATAAAGCTAATAACATTGGTACAGTAATGGCTCACTCAGATAGACTAGGAAGGTTGTAAGTTCAAATTCCCGCTAGCTGCCACTGTTAAACCTCTTAATTGAGGCTTTTAACCTTTAACTGCTGAGGCATTGCTATATGATGCCACTGTCTAGCACTTTATCACATTAAACAGCATAATGATATAACAGATATTATTATTTGTGTTTATTTTAAAGTATGTGATCTATTGGCTCTGACAGAAACAGCACAGAGAATATTAAATGTGCTTGACCACGTTACCGTGTTCTGGCTTGACCTGTAAGCAGATTAATTATTATTTCTGTCAGAGTCACTCTTCACTAGTAATAGGCTGGATTCCAAGTAATGCAATTTTCCGGATGTTTTAATTTGCTTCTTTAGCCTGAGCTTGATTTACTATGACGCTGAACAAATCACTATGCGTGCTATTGAAATGCATGCTAAAGGGGAGCAACACTGCTGTTCACTGCTGGCAGCACTACCCCAGCTTTTGAGTTTGAGCTCCTTTGTTTGTGAATTATTCCTCAGCAGGAAAAGAGTGGTGGTGAGCATAGTTAGCATAATTCTGCACTATAGCTTCCAGTGAACCCTCAAGAAGTTTTGCTATTCTCGACTGGATGCATGACTTTAGGAAGCTCAGTAACCCTGTTAATCTGCAAAACCTCAGCAATCTGATCAACAGTTTCATTTGCACAAGACATGTAGACACATAAATTGGGCAGTTGTCTAATTACTGTACATATATTGACTGTTTTGTGAATACTCTATAAAATATATGTACAGTATAATTAAATTTTGCTTGGACAAAAGCCAGGTCACAGAATGTGCAATTTATTGCAGAATTTCTTGTGGACATTAAACAACAATTAAATTTAAGATGCCCTCACTTGCTATGTTTTTTACCATGTAGCCTTTCCTTTTCTTCTGTGGTTGGTGTCATTACCCATTCTTGAAGATCTGTGAGCTTTCCTACACAGAAGTGGGCAATCTTCTGCAAGCAAACTCTGTCTAATTATATTATTATTCTCAGCAAATCAATGCCACAGAACATGTTCAGAACGTAGGCACAGACACTGATTATAACATTTATTGTTTAGCTGGCTATGTGACTGTTGTTTCTCATTTGCTAATCCTTTCATTGCTGTTCTTATGCAGTAGATAGAAATGTAACTAAGGTTGGTTTATAAACCTGTATAATAGTGCAGTCTTGAGTGTATATGGAGTTATTGACTAAATCAGTTAAAGTTGTGTGCTTGTAACCAGAGACTGATTTTGAGATCTTAAGAGAAACCATCAGCCCTGAGATACATGGCTGTATGCTCAGGTTGTGCTCTGCTTTACTTGTAAGCTGCTTTGGTTAAAAGTCACTGGATAAATATATTTAAAGGTTAAATTTCACTGCATCACTGCTACATTTGTGCTGGTGTGCTTTCTTTGACTGCTGCATAAGGGGCCACTTTAAAGTCAACTTTTAAGTCTCCTTGCAATTTACGGTCCATCTTGAAAAGGTATGTTAACCTTAGTGCTAACTGGAGGTTTTTAAAGTAGAAAAAGCACATAGGTTCACATATTATCACTTCATATGCCAGCCATAATAGAACACTTTTTATATAACAACACAGCCTTTTTAGCTTTTTGTAAATTGTAAACATTGCTAGACTAGTGCAGATTCACTGTTTATAGACTGACTGGTGGTTATGAGGCCCACCTCTTGGGTCAACATGATTTGTTAAAAAAAATAGCAGCAATCTTAAGTCTTATATTTTCAATTGATATGTTTCCACACACGGGAATCACTGAGTGTTTATTAACTATGTGTTCAAAGCTGATTTTGCATGTTCTCAGTTATTAAACAGCACTGTATTCCAGTGAGACATTTGTTCATTGTATTTGGTGAACTGTTGATTCCCCCAAAATGAGTTAAGAGCATAGGTGCTTTAGTAAACATTTCAGTACAGCATTTCAGTGTGTAAATGAGGGGTAAGTTGGACTTCCTGAATAGTTTTAAAGCAATTGCCTACAGTGAACCATTGTATTTAGTACTGGTTATATCCTCATTTAAGCTCAACAGCATTTCCTTTAACTATTTATCAAACTTGTACAAATGTGAGATTTCTTTCTTTATTAATCCTATAAACTGTGTGAATTGTTTAACTAATGACTGCAAATCACTGTTTCTCAGGAACCATAAGTCTGATTGAGCTGAAATTTTGCATGCTGTATCTCTAAGTGAAAACATAAGTGATAGTCCAATAACAAACAAGGCCACAATCGGCCAATCAGCATTCTGGGTTAACGGCAGCATTTCAAGACGAAACTTGATGACAGACCAACTGTAAACTTCATACATTATAGTAGTCACTGGCCACTAGGGGACGCTATTTATGTTTCAACTTTGCAAATGCTCAGATGTCCTTTGAATCAATTCACAAGTCTTTGTATGTTCCATAGGTGCTCTAATTCCAAATGCCATTTGTATTGGGAAATTTTAGCTCCACACTTTTTAAACAATTTGCAAAATGTGAAAAAACCCTATTGCAAACTTATCTATCCTTTTTTACCTCAAATTTTGGTGTCACAGTCCAATGTATGGCTTCAAATGTTCACATTTTCAAACGACTGGCTGCCACATGTCTATCAATCATACCAATGCGGGGCTTAAATTACTCTACAGGTGTAACTCAAACAGGCTTTTTCAGATTTACATCAAGCTTTCATCATATGATCACAAAAAGATTCTGGGGATGGGTGCACAACTTTGGGTGTGTTCATACATGGGGTAGAAGTCAAAATCACTGCTTCTCAGACAAGTCTGATTAAGAAATTTTGCATGCTGTATCATGGCACTAATGTCTAAGTGAGAAATTAGCTTATATACAAAAACTAAAAAAACTGCCACCTTCAGTCAATAGGGTTTCATGAAGAATTTAAATGGTTTAACAATACTATTTTGAGGCGGAACCTGATTCAGTCAGTCCATATTCAGTATCCCAAGTCCATGTAATGCAACAGTTGTCCACAGTGCCCAATATTCCTGTTTGAAGAAGGTGCAGAAAACAGAATCTTCTATCATAGCGGCAATATGATATTTTTGAAAGGTGCTTCTTTGAACATCTTATTTAAACTTTTTCCACACCTTTACCTGCACAACTGTTACTAAGTGCAATTAGTGATTCTCTTATAAAAGCAGTAAATGGTTATGCTACGTTATCAAAAAGCTATTTCAATCTTGAATGCCAGCAACGGTTTGGCTAAAAATACATCTTTAATTGAAATCATGAAAAAGCAGGGGAGGCTAAAATGGATTACAGTGCTGACCCAGTGCTGAAATTGCTGTTATTTGCTGTTATGCAGAATATTTATTTCATTTACCATTTTTGGGCTTTTAGCCACAAAGCCAATGAGGCATTCTGACAGGCTTTCCTTTGCAATGACTGGAAAGTGGACTAACAAGCAGTACATGCTTGTGCTCAGGCACTGCTATGGCCCTTATTAGAAAGAAAGGCCAGGGGCATAGCTCAGTAGAGCTAAAGACTTCTTCTGACAAGGAGTAATGAGACTATTGATTGTCCTACACAATATTTACCAAAGAACTTTGAGAAGTCTGAGGTTTCTCTGTTCCAATCATTCGACTCGAGTTCCTAGTGTGGAATAGACATTTTTGGGCTAGGAATTAGGAAAATTGTTTTTGATAGAGGGACATGTGTCAGTAAGTATTTAGAAATGTCTATAACAGTTGCCTAAATGTACGTTTACCTCAGGTCTACCCAAATTTGTCTAAGTCAGCAACAGATATTGCCAACAGCTGTTTAAAAATAATTAAATTATTTACATACAAAATAACCACTAAAGTGGATTATACTAAAGCTCTCAGTGAATTATAACACGATAGTGTTCCAGGTTCCCAGCATTCCATTTAATTGAAAGTTTGTCATATAGTGTAACACACGAGAGAGCAGGATCAGGAACTAGATTCAGATAAATAGATTTTAGCGGTTTGCTAAAACCAACTCTAATAATGAGTACCAATGCAAACAGAAAGCTACAGCAACCAGTCGCTCTCCACACTGATCATAAAAAAGAGCTCACTGATTGCTTCTAAAGGCCGACAGGTGGGTAGTCTTCATGAGCGGCCACAATCCATTGCTGGGTCTGTGTGGAGACGTGTCTCCTGAAGGACCTCATCCCACCATAGGGCTTTCCACTAGAAAAAACAGGCGAAAACAAGAGCAAATAAAACAAACTAAAAGTAATAGTCCAGGGTGAATGAAGCCCTTCACAGGGCACACCTGGGTAATTAGGGTGTAAATGTACCATCAATAATCATACAAATCCAGCACAAAACATTACATAAAATATCTCAAATGAAAAGGATATGGTGATTTTGTTTTATTATCAAGAACTTATTTTTGTTATTTAAATAATTCATGAGTAACTTAAATGAACATACATTACGGACAAATCTGCAGCAACTGCGTAGTACTATCTACTATAGTGACCAAAATCTCAATTTTTTCCAGCACCATGCAGAATCTATAAATTAAGAGAGAATTGAAGACAAATGGCCCAACCAGCTGCTAGCAGTGTGTGTGTGTGCGCATGTGTGTGTGTGTGTGTGCATGTGCGTGTGTGTGTGTGTGTGCGTGCGCATACTTGCTCAGTTGTCTGTTGGTTGAAATCCATGACAAGCAGTTGTTGCAGATACTTTTAGATAACGTAATTGTTATTATATTAATGTAATTGTAATGCCAATCTGTGGGGTTTTTCTTTTAAAAGTTGCTGTGGCCTGTGAAAAAAAAAAAAACATCAAATGCAGAATGAAGTTTTGGGCAACATATGGAAAGTTTGATACAAAATGCCTTACTAGAGTTGTGTGGAGGGTGGAGGGATAATCACATTTTTAAATTGTATGGTGGTGCTCCAGAGGAGGGGCTTTGAAGACCTGGTTAGAAGGGATTGTGTCTTTTCCACAATTAAATGTGAAGACATTTGGACTTCTGGTACTGGTGACCTGCTTTACTTGAAAAAAAAAACAACTAATGTCTTGCTACTGGGCAGTACTGGACAACATTATAGGAAGGCCTGTTTTACACAACTAAAATTGTATCTAAAAATAAAGATCCAGGTATTAGTTTTTAACAAGGCATTGTTCTTTCCCACAGTGGCTTGAGAAGTTCCTTGTTTGGTCTGGTCATACTTCATATTTAAATAATATACAGAATATTTGCTCTCACATTAGACACAAACTAACTGGGACATGTGTTAACTACTCATCAACTGCCTGAAGCCATCAGTGCTGACTGGACAACAGACCTTTCTTACTTGCTAATGCTTTGTTGTAACGACCATTCACAGCTCAGTGTGTGGTGTTTTTTGTCCATGAGAGAATATATGGTTAATATGAGGCCTTTTTGTCAACAAATGTTAAACTATATTTATCAGATAAGTAAAAACTATACAGAGAAATGCAGAAACAAGAGCAAAATTTTGTTGCAGACATTTTTGACCCTGGTGCACATAATGGTGTCCTTGATGGATATTGGAAAATAGGGCTTTATATTAAATATAAATTACATACTTAATCACACAGCTCTATTGGTTGGCACAATGCTACAGCAAATCACAAATGCAATGGTATTGTTTTCTTTGCTGTACTTTAACAGTAATGCTTGAATATTAAGACTTTAATTTGCTATGTGCGTCTTTATCTCCCCACAGGTTACCATGGCTGGGAGGGCTTCCTACTATGTGTCATACCAGAGAGAACCTTTTGCACGCATAAAAATCCCCAAATACTCTTTACCCAAGGTAAAGCAGACATCAACTTGACAATGAATTAATGAGAATCATCTGAGGATGTCATGATTAGTGGTACATTTAATGTCTAAAAACTGTCAAGAGTACATCTGCTCTACAGGGACATAACTGTAGCGGAACATAATTAAGGTACATAATTGGACCGTAAAACTACTGCTGTACTTTGAGTGCACATACAGTGCATCCGGAAAGTATTCACAGTGCTTCACTTTTTCCACATTTTGTTACGTTACAGCCTTATTCCAAATTG
>JAUZSU010199030.1:0-11713 GCA_034780255.1 Parotocinclus maculicauda | reverse complement strand
ACATAGCACGTCCCGTCTTGTAACATAGGGCATGTTTGTTTAATCGGACCAGCCGGTTATTAGGACCAAAACGATCGTGTCCCGATGTGGTCCCATTAGCCGGAATCGACTGTATTTGCGTTTTTGTAGGACGATAATGTATGTGGAAACTTGTGGATTCTTATTAGCAGCTCATTAGCAGGGGTGGCAGCTGCTGTCCTGTTTGGATTTAATCTTGGGGATATTTGTTGTTGTTTTGTGTATTCAGTTTCTAAGTAGATGGATTTAAAGACATTGGTGTATGGGCAGAAAAAACGCTAAGAGAGATTCGTCGACAAATAAACGTAGATAAATCAAGAATGCTTATGATTTATGTTCTTGGATGAGAAGTACATTATATTGGAGTGAATCTTTTTAATAGATCGGCTGCACAGTAAGTAACTAACCTGAAACCCAAGTATAGCATTTGATTGTACTAAACAGTTTCCTTGGTGCCCTGTTGCCATAGCTACAACCTATACCTTTAGGACATGCTTTTGTTTTATATAAGCCTTTCAGACAAGTGCATTCACAACTAACAAAGCAAATATGCCCTTCCATTTGTGTGCATTTCATTTAGATTCGTCACTGAATTCCCACATGGGATGCTAGGTGCAATTTTTCCTAAATACTAATTTCTGTTCTATTAAGGTCGGGACTTTGACTTGGCCTTTCTTAAACGAATTTAACGTTACTGTCCTGTCGTTTTTTTATTGATCAGAAATCTCGCTCGTTTCCTTTTCTTTAAATACCAGGATTTCACAGGTGCACAGGTGTTTGTGCTCAACGATGTTTTAGGTCATATTTTTGGCATGTCTAAACAATTCGTAACGGTTTCTCAACGTTCAGCACTGTGTCTCATGTATATGAAGTCAAAGGGTCGCTTTATAAATGTTTTTCTTGATAGGTTGTTGGTTACTATAATGGTACCAATAAGGAAACCGTGTGGTCGCCCACAAAGAAGATTCAATGGCCTAAAGGCTGCCCACCACTTGATGACCCTCGATGTCTGGTCTCCTGTGAAGGTAGGGGCTTATGGGAGTATTGATGTGTTTTATCTGGTACAGTGTGAGAAGTAAATATAAGTAATTCAGCAGATTATTTTTCTATTCTTGCACAGTTTTTTATTCTTCTTACGTCCTGCCAGAAGGACTAGTGGAACTTCTGATCATTACTGTCAACAACTTATCTACTGTTTATTCTCACTCAGCGTTATATGTTTATGAATGATGCAGAACATCTGCTGAATTTGACTTCAGTGTGTAGCAAATGGCATACACAGAGAGTCCAGTAAGTAAGTGAATCAGCTACAACAGTGTTGGGCTTTCAGGTGGCCCAGTAGTCCCCTAGTCCATCACCAAAGGCACTGTACCTTGTCCTTCTTCAAATGGCCACCACCCTTCTACCCGGTGGGGGTGTATCTAGACCATTTGAAATGGGGCATCCAGGCTGGGGCCAATGGCTGTGTTAGTGTTGATCGTCTTCCTAAATGTGCCTCGTGGACGTGGGAGGTACAGCGAGGTAACTCAGTCCTCGTTTAGGGGGACTGTATGGGGTGTCGGGCTTGCCCCCTAGAACCAATTTTTTATGTGACCATTTTAGTATAGGTATACACCGTTTTATTTTTTGGAGTGAAATAAATATGTTTTCATGTTCCAGATCAAATCCCTGTTCTTGGAATTGTTGCTGTGGGGTCTGGTCTGGCCCTCATCATTTTTGGAATCTCAAGTTTTCTCATTTACAGGTATGCTCATGTTCCAAAGTTTATAGACTGTGCTGGATTTGACGTTTATGGATCCTTGAGCGTTTTCAATATTTCATCATGAGTATGAAACCAAAGAGTCGAAAGAGTTTAACCAACAAAGATTAGATCTGAGTGAGGTCTCTAAGGAACCCTGTTTAACTTCAAAGCAACTAAATGCCTTCCTCACATTGGCTAATGTTAATGTTCAGGAGTCCTCCATCTTGAGTCCAGGAGAACGCTGAAGAAATGGTGGGCATGGCATGATTTCAAAACCACTGCTCTCCAAAAAGAACATTGATGTGTTTTCGTGAACTGAACATCAAGGGAATGCGAGTCATACACCAAGGCAATGGCTTGAAGCACACAAGTCGTTCCACCAAAGAATCCTGAAAGGAAAATAAAGTTCTTGGAGTGGCCAAGTCAAAGTTCTGACGTCAATCCAACAAAAATGCGGAAGGACCTGAAGCGAGAAGTTCACGCGAGGAAACCCAGCAGCCACTGCGGAGTTTAAGCTGCTCTGTACAGATCAATGGGCTAAAATTCCTTCACTCTGATTCCCCAAACTGACGAATAGTAACTGCAAATGGCATCATTCAGGTTGATGCCGCTCACAGGGGTCACTCCGGATGCCGAAAGGACAGAGTTTAAATACAGACAATTAGGAGATAATCATCGTAGCTAGATGATGTAGGTAAGTCAGTGATGTGAGGTAAGGTGAGGTGAGGTTTCACAGAAAGGCAGGAGAGAGGTTTAATGGGGCGCGAGGGGCTGCTACAGTGCAGTCAAGGTATTCGCATATGGGATTCATGAAACAATAAGTCCAGTGTGGAATGCTCTCCTGTGCAGCGAGCACTGCCAGAAGCTTTAAGATGTGTAGCTTTAAATAGAAAAAAAGAGTGCTTGTGTGTGCAGCGTAATGTACTTAGATTGACAAAAATAGGCCTTGTGGAGTCTCGTTGCTTGAAAGGTTGCTGTTATTATAAATAACGAACAGAAAATCCTTTATTTTAGTAGCACGTAGTGTTAAACGGATTTTCCATTGCTGTAGGTGAGTGCAAAATCTAGAACGATATACCGTACGGCACACGTTCGATCCATTGGAGTAAATGTTTATTTATTAACTGACGACTTCAGTGAGACCATAATAAGAACGGGCCATTTTCATTTCGATTAACCCCTGAGTAGATTCAATTTATAATCTTAGCCGTTCCACTCTTAATCTCCTGCCAAGGTTTTTCCCTTCTCCCATCCCAGAAAAACAAATAACGGTGGGTCTTCTGGGGCAGACCCGGGTGGCTGCGAAAGGGGAGTAAAAATCCACTTAAATGCAAACTCTGCAGTTTTGCAGCCTCGCCATCTGGAAGTGTTTTGCACCTTTTAGGCTGGAATTTGTGAGCTTTGCTCTTTTCTCTCTCTCTCTCTCACTCCCTTTTCTCAATCTAATAACAATTATACTCATTGAAATCGTGGCTAGACAACAGTCAGGCAATATTCATGTAATGTTAGGGCGAGGGATTTTGGGTTTCGTATAAACACTGTGGAGTCCCCGCTGCAAATGAGGCTTCTTAGGAAACTACAGGTCTGGAGAGATCCGCTCCAGATGTGTTGATTCACTTGGAAAGTGTCCTCGTGTTTATCCTCGCAGTGGACCTGATGACCAGGTTTACTTAGGGTTAAAAATAACAGCAGGGAAAGGCCGGGCGACCAGTGACCCTAAAATGGATCCGAGTTTATATTCGACACTGGCGCAGGTCTGAAGTTAAATGTATGCATTCATGAGTCATGACTAATATTGTGTTCGTTCTACATGTCTTGAGTTTTAAGATAAAAGATGAAAGAACACTTGTTTAAAAGTGCATTTTACTAGTTAAAGCTCAGTCCCTGAATTACAGATTACAGTCACTCCACAAAAGGGAGTTTCCTAATGCAGTAGCAATAACACAATATTGTATAAGTTCATCATTTCTCACTTAATCATTCCCAATAGCCACATAGCTGGGTCTCCTCTTTACAATCAAGTAACACCTATGCTGAAGAACGCATGCTCTGTCTTGTTAAATTTCAGTCTGTGTCTGTGAAATCTGAGATGAGTTACAATCTTAGAGAATAAGTGCACAGATACACAAAAGGTGGTTCGTGTGATGGACATGGAAGAGAGATATGTTACCCTTTCACTGAGAGAGAGAGAGAGAGAGAGCAGTGTTTCCATGGCCAGTGATACTGCTTCTACAGTAATGACTTATTGTGTATTTTGTCACTGAATGCTGTTCTTCTCCGAAAATGCTTGATGATTCACTGACAATTCTATGCTGATCATATATTCGGGTCAAAATGCAACCACATGCAACATGCAATCTCAGACTTTTATTCTGCACATGATGTGAAATGACAGATATTCCCCTTTTCAGTGGGGCCTCGGTATCTAACTGGGGATTGTTCTCTGACGCCTGGAAGGTTGTGCGCTCAAATCTTTGCACCGCCAGAGATCCGGGTCGTAAACCTTTAATGCTCAGCTGTGCACTTAAGTTTAATCTGCGTAGCGTGTAAACTGCCACGGATAACGGCACATATCAAGTAGGACGCGTAGACTGACTTTATTGTGCTGTTTATTATAGGAGGCTGAAGTTGGAGAAGGAACTGGCTGGAATGCTGTGGAGGATTAAATGGGAGGATCTGCAATTTGAAAGCCCCAACAAATACCACAAGCGTGCTGGCAGCCGCCTGACACTTTCCCAGGTATCCACACTGTTATCCTCATATCTTGTGGGCGTGCTCGAAGACGATGCCTTTCCCAGCTGGATGGACTCTTTTTTGACAGCTCGTTTTTCTTGTGTTTTATTTCTGCTTTTACTATAATAATCCATCAAGCTGCAACGCAGGTTCATGCCTTATTCCATTTTCTTATTGCACGTTTTTTTTCCCTCTTTGCTAACGCAGACCTCTGATGCTGGCCTTTACAACACATTTAAAACCATAAACCTAGCTTATTTCAGCCAGAGCGCCAGCCAATTTAGAAGCTAACATCCACCCTTGACAGGCTATACTGTGCAGCCATTCAGTTTGAAAACTCCTGAGACGTTTGAGTCATGGCTGGCTGTCTTGTTCTGAATAGTTTTGTTGTGCGCTTTAATGACTCACTGATTCTGACATTAGTATGATTACTTAATGATCCAAAATAGTCCTAATGCTTTCTTAATGCTTTTTAAGCTCTCTGTACGATTCAGAAATGCTTAGTGTCTACTTTACTTTTTAAGCAGTTCCCATACCCATGTCCATAGGTTTTTTTAATGTTATTTTTATTTGTTTCTATCCATGCTTAACCCTATCCTGATTTAATTGAAAACGAAAAAGTCAGTACATCTGCCCGTTAACACAATCAATCAAGAGAAAATGTGTCATGCAACAAGACAGCGACCCTGAGCACACAGATCGTTTCACTGAATCATGGCTAAAAGAGAATTAATTCATGTTTGGAAATGGCCGTATTACAGTCTCGACTTAGAAATGCTGTGGAAGATGTGAATGTGAGGAAACCCACCAATTGGTGCTCTTCTGTATGGAGGAATGGGCTAAAATTCCTCCAAGCCACCGTGCAATTCTTCCCACGCAGTAGATTCGAAATCGCTCGTACATTGTTCTGTGAGACGTTAAGCTCCTGTTATTAATGCCTCCGACAGATTCCAAAATCATACGGCTCCTAAGATCTTGAGTAAATTTTAATTAGCAGGTAATGTCGCTACCTATTTGGTTCACAGATGTTGAACTAATCGGTTGCTTTTTAAGTGCTAGGGAAGTCTGGATTGCTTTGAACGAGTGTCCCATGTGCTCTTTGCAGAGGGGTTCCAGTTACGGGTCCTTGATCACGGCACATGGAAAACATCAGCTGTTTGCTAAAACGGGCTATTTTAAGGTAAGGCTGAATTCTTCTTGACATTTTCCCCACCTCAGCTCTCCTACACACCCACACATCTATATTCCCCAGACAGACAGACAGACAGACAGGGAGAGACAGAGAGAGACAGACAGAGACAGACAGACAGAGAGAGAGACAGACAGAGAGAGAGAGACAGACAGAGAGAGAGAGACAGACAGAGAGGCAGAGAGAGAGAGACAGAGAGAGAGAGACAGACAGATAGACAGAGAGAGTCAGAGAGGCAGACAGACAGAGACAGAGAGACAGACAGAAAGAGAGAGTGAGTCAGAGAGTCAGACAGAGAGAGAGAGAGAGAGGCAGACAGAGAGAGAGAGAGAGAGACAGACAGAGAGAGAGAGAGACAGACAGATAGACAGACAGAGAGCTGCCTCTCAAATCAGGGATATGCAAAAGCCACACATCTGGAGTCCTAGTTAATATAAAAAAATAATATTCTGGGGTTTATAAGTAAACAAATGAATGTGTAAATGACCAGATACAGCTCTAACGCTCTACTCAGTGGCTTGTTGTTTTAGTGTCATAGAAAAAGAAAAATTTATGGACCTAACTGTCCCTGATCCCTGGATCTCACTATATAAAACTCACTATGCTGAAAATGTTATTAGACCGATCATCAGAAAAAATGTAGTATATGATAAGGCATGCCTAAAAATAGCATAAGTGTTGCTACTGAGACAATGCTAACAATGTGACTGTTTAAATTCGTTGCTTCAGAGCTGTCGTTTTTTGTTTGGTGTGGACAAACCACATAGAAACATACAGAGGCATACAGAAATGGCCATTTTGCACCACCTCAAATGAAAAAAGACTGGGACGTTATGGAAAATGTTTCTTTGCAGGCAGTATGGAACCAAGGTGTTTCACGTTTTCAACGTCTTTCAGGACATATCTGACTTTGTGTTTTTCTCATTTGATTTTTAATCACGAGATCAGTTTCAGATCAGTTTTGAGTGCTGATAGAGTGCGTCAAGGTGAAAAAAACAAAAAACGTTGGGTTGTTCTTAACAAGACTGAATCAAAAGCAAGAATGGCCGGAATTCCCCAGACCTAGAAAGGTTAAAGACCAGCTGCTTTGCTTGTACTTTGTAAGACTGAATGTCAGACATCTTGTCTGTAAGTCCGAATTACAGGGATGCTTCCATAGTTAAGGCTGTTGACTACGAAGTGGAAAAGCCACTTCCTAGTCCTTAATCTTCTTAATCTTCAGCTACTCATCTTAATTCAAATCACTTTTGGATCATTTAGTTCTGGACTCTCTCATGGTCTGCACACGAATAACTTTCCCAGAGTGTTTATTGATGTATTTTTAAACCTAAGTTGCTCACCTAAGCCTGATCTCTGAATCTAGTTGTCTGTATGGCTTCTCATAATAATGTCGTCTGCTGTTAAAAAGAGTGTAACTGTATTTTGTTTATCGTCCATACTTGATTTGAGGTATCAGATAATCATGGACCTATGGTTCTTCTCTGACAGGGCAATCTGGTAGCAATCAAGCATGTGAACAAGAGGATTGAGTTGACCAGACAAGTGCTGTTCGAACTGAAGCATGTAAGGCAAGGGGTTTGTTTATACATTTTGTGTGTGTGTGTGTTTGACCTGAAAGTGTGCTTGTCTGCGTACGCGTATTAACCTGCTGTTTATTACACTCAGTAACCTCTTTGCCCTTGCTGGTAAAACACATTCCCTCTTCGCATCTCCTCTAAACTAGGGGGGGGCGGAGTGGGGGCCACGGAAAGGAGGGAGCTGAAAAGAGCTGAAACATGACTGTAAAAGCGGACACTAGACTGGAAAATTATGCTTAAGTGTGAAATGACACGAGCAAACTAACTCCACGGTCATTTGCTCCAGACACAAGATTCTAGTTTGATATCCTAACATCCTAAATCATGAAAGAAAAGAAGTCACCTCATCTGCTCCACTGTCCACCATGTGCATATTATCGAACCCTCGTTTTATTCAGGCTCAGGCACACTGGCATTGAAGCAGTGTGAACCCAGATTGCAACTTTGCTTTGGTTGGACGGACTCCAGCTTGGGGGGAAGCGGACAGAAGTATGCTGCAGCTCATGGTCAAGTTTTCCAGATTTGTTCACGGCTCTGATTGGGGAAAAACGATAAAATGGTTGTGTAAATACTAATAATATTAGCTAGCTCATCGCGCGAGGGGATTTTTTTGTACAGTAGGTTACAGGCCATGCTAACCGGGGTTCTTCTGAGGACCATGAAGAGATGCTTTCATTTAGTGCCCCTCACTAAACTATGGGCAGAGTTCCTAGTTCCTATCAGCTGTAAATATCAATATCAGTTGTATTTGTTTTCATTTGTCATATTCTTAGTTGGATTATAAGGCATCGTCTTGTAGATTATATTTTATATTATATAAGGAAAGTGCTTTGTTTGGTTGCAGATGAGGGATGTCCAGTTCAACCATTTGACAAGGTTTGTTGGTGCCTGTATTGATCCACCAAACACATGCATCGTGACTGAGTATTGCCCTAGGGGTAGTCTTCAGGTAAACATCTACTTTCTTTCTAATTATTGAAGTAATATAATATATATAATAATAACTAAAAAAAAAATATAAAAAAATAACTCTGGTCCAGTTTGACCTGCCTCTGTTGAATGTATCACTTACTATTCAATCACCATAACTGGGTTTAAATCTCATTTGCATAATCGAACAACTTTCTTTGACTTTTCATTCACTTTTCTGTTGATCTTGTTTTATGAAAAAATCAAAAGCTTCTTTTCGGACGCAGCCAAATTCCCAATTTGCTGAATAAACTCACCTTGGACTCACAAAAAGCAATTTCTGAACACCTCAGCTCAGCAGCATTCATAAAACATTTCACATACGCTATATAGTCTAAAGTTTGTGGACACCCGAAAATTTACATCCAAACTGAGGGCGCTAACTGTGGAGTTAAAAACTGGTTTATCGGCATAGTTTGAGTTATTTTCTTAATGGATCTGAATACTTTAGCGTGGGGGGAGGAAGTAAGGGGCCAGAGATTCAGTAATGTCTTTTAGACTGAAAGATTTTTCTCGAACGTTTGTTCAAATCCACATCAGGAACTGTCAATGAAACGAATGTAAAATTCTACAGTAAGGACTTGAGGTTTAACTCTAGGGTTAGAGATTCCAAACCTGGCTTTTACCTACAAACCAGAGACTGGACACTTACATAAGGGAACTCATAAACATCTCTGTCCTGAGTTTACGCTTAGTGCATGTCATTTTTAACTGTTGACATTCTTGTAGCACGATATAAGCGTTAGAGTCTAAACATTTCAGTGGCTCTTGATTGGCTGTATAACCCCTGAGTAGTTGGAATTGAGCGAAAACAATCGTGTGTTTCAAGCAAATCTATTTTTTTAAAAAAAGGAAAATACCTCACCTCTACTTATTTTCGGTTTTGCTCTTACAGGACATTCTGGAAAATGAGAGCATCAATTTGGACTGGATGTTCCGCTTCTCGCTGATTAATGATGTTGTCAAGGTGAGCTTATGGAGCCCAAAAAACATCAACGCCACATAATTCATGGCACCATATGCCACCCAAACACCTCAACACCTGTACATTAGTAAAAAGGGGTAGCAGGTTTTGGTAGCAGAAGTTTTTAGTGTATAAAAAACGACAGTACTTTTAAAACAGAAGTGGAAAAATAATGACGGTGCAAATTCAAGCATAATAAGCAATCCCACTTTAGTCTACTCACTTATCAGAACTCAGCGAAAACGTGAAAAAAGCCCTGCTATTACAAGAAAGATGTGAAACATAAATAGAAAGTAATGGCCAAATAAATATGTGGTACGTTCATCCACAGCGAACATAATGTAAAAAAAATCCCAGACGAATATTAATGTGTTTTGAAAAAGCAATTTCTTTTCAAACATAGGAATATTAAGCTGAATTCTAATTTGAATTTCAGGGTCTGTGTAAAACCTTTACAAAGCTTACAATTGCTTTTCTGTAATGTTTAATTGCTTGTCTATTCGGGTAAATTATTTGTGCTTTTCCGTGTTGTAAAGGTAACATACCACAGCATGTTAGGTCTTAATGAAATGCGATTGGTTTTGAACACCTGCTCCGTTAAATCCTAATGAGCCACTCCTAGCCCCAATAAAGGGATGACTTGATTGTCAGATTTCACGCTTTGTGGGTTGGTAGGCGCTCCAGGTGCCCAAATTTATGTACACAAGCACTGAAAAGTGAGTTTGACATAATATCCTTTACTTTTATATAAAATACATGTTTTGTTTTTTTTACCTAATGCTGCATTGTTGTGTTTCAGGGAATGAACTATTTGCACAATAGCTACATTGGCTCACACGGAAATTTAAAATCATCGAACTGCGTGGTGGACAGTCGCTTTGTGCTGAAGATTACAGATTATGGTCTGGCAAGCTTTCGCTCGTCATATGAAAATGAAGACTCACACGAACTTTATGCAAGTAAGTAAATGTTAAACCAAAGTGACTTTCACAATGACGTTGATGGTCAGTCCGGGCAGTTATTTGTAGATTTCGAGGTGTACGTTTATAGTAAAAAAGTTAGTATAGTGCTCAATTAAATGTTTAAATTAATTTCTGATTTTTCGTGAGTTAAGTCAGGGAAAGTACCTACCTTAAAGTAAGAGCTAAAAAGTCCCTACATATGGCATTCTAAAGACTACAATCGTTCTCGGGTTCCTGCACTTTAAACAAGAAGAAGGGCACAGTTCTAAGAGCGATGAAAAAGTTCCTCTGGTGTGAAAGCGCCTATTGTCTCAGAGCACCTAGGCCTGCTCTCAAAACTAAGCAAGCCTAGGCCAACAGTGGCAAGGAAACACTCCCTAAAACTTTGCAAGGAGTTAAAGGTTATAGCAATATTTTAAATAAACAGAAGCTAAATCTAATAATTTAGAGAGTAAGCATGTACAGAATATATAATAAATTAATAAATATACATTATATTATATATAATATGTAGAGTATTATTGCATATACATATATATATATAGAATACAATACAAAGAATAATACTACTAAAATAGAAAATATAAACCTATAGTCGCTGTATATTCATAATAGAAATAAAATCTGAAAAAAAAAAAACATTTAGAAAACCTTGTGTTTTAGGAAAACTCTGGACGGCTCCAGAGCTGCTGATATACGACAGGCCTCCGCCACAGGGAACTCAGCAAGGAGACGTGTACAGTTTTGGAATCATTCTACAAGAGATCGCTTTGAGGAACGGGCCTTTCTTCGTCGAAGGCATGGATCTGAGTCCGAAAGGTGTGTTCCAATGTATATGCACCCCTTCGTGAAAATATCTGCTCGGCTTTGTGTTCAGTTGACGTTGATCCACTTCACCGGTGTTTCAGAGATAATCCAGAAGGTACGTAACGGCCAGAAGCCCTATTTTAGACCCACCACAGATAACAGTCGCCACTGTGAAGAGCTAACCACGCTGATGGACAACTGCTGGGCCGAGGATCCAGCCGAGCGCCCAGACTTTGGTCACATCAAGATATTTATCAGCAAACTAAACAAGTGAGTTCTGTATAAAGCATGGTTATGGATGATCCCATCCCTGGGATGTATTATAAAGCTTATAGACGGTATACTTTCCATCGCTTATATCGTACTTTACAGTCCATAAATGATTGGTCTGTACGGTCCTGTTTGTGTAACACAATACGAGGGCTTTCTGACTACTCTCTGTGTTTGTGGCAGAGAAGGGAGCACCAGCATCCTCAACAACTTGCTGTCCAGAATGGAGCAGTACGCCAACAACCTGGAGAAAGTGGTTGACGAGAAAACCAAGGAGCTGAACAACGAGAAGAAAAAATCAGAGGAACTCCTCTACCAGATTTTACCCAGGTACCGCCCCTAGATCTTGTACTTCTACTGCACTAGGTTTTATACAGGTACTGGCCCTAGATATTATTATTCTACTGCACTAGATTTTATACAGGTACTGGTCCTAGATCTTGTTCTACTGATCTAGATTTAATAAAGGTACCGACAACGGAA
>JAUZSU010199019.1:0-11714 GCA_034780255.1 Parotocinclus maculicauda | reverse complement strand
AAACTACATCTACCAAAGCCCCAATAGCATGATTTGCTAGCAATTATACTGTAAAATGAATTTGTTGTGAATTTTTTTCTATATTATACAAGACAATGAGAATACCTGGCCAATCTTGCTGACTTCCATAAGCCATAGCTGAACATTAGTAAATAGTCTATTCAAATTGACAATATCATATAAAACTACATCTAGCAAAAATCTATTCTATTCTATTCTAGCCGTCAGCTTCCAAACCTTCGTTTTTTCCTTTGGCTTGTTCTTTTTTGCCATTTCTCCCTCCTAAACAATGGGAAGATCTGAAGCTCCCCCAAGACTTGTTTCTCTAAGGTTTTGGACACAGAGCTATAGATTTAACATCAGCCAAAGGTGCATCAGGCATCCTGTACAGTCTCGTGAAGACAGCCTAGCTGGTGTTTTAGGTTGAGGAAGGCTGAAGAAATGAACAGCTTCAGATTCTTATGATGGGTCCCATTGGTCCTTTATTGGTGGCAGAAAATAATTCTCCTCGTTTCCACAGGTAGCTTCGGGCTCTTTAGTCCAAGGATTTATGGTAGGTCAGTCTACAGTTTGCACTTTGAGTCTCTCTCATGTTTCCACACAACCTCAGTAGCCTGATACAACAGAAAAAACTTCACAAAAATCCTTCTCACTGACAACAAGTGCCAAATGACATTACATGGTGTGCATGTGTGCACTTTTGTATTTCTCACTTGTGCATTATGAAGTCATTCCATTTTGAGACACTATTCTACAATACATTGACTTGCAAAAGTATTCATACCCCTTGAACATTTTCACTTTGTCACCTTATAGCCACAAACTTAAATGTATTTTGAGATTTTAATTCAAATCAAATAAAAATCTAAAAAGTGTGACAAAGTGTGTACTCTACTGACTGTAGCTCAACCGCATCAGCAGAGGTGAACTTGTCAAACTTAGACCAAGGCATGACTATTACTGTGAAGTTACTCACAGTGCTGGAACTGTTATGGTTGCCATCATATGCTACTTATGATTTATCAAAGACGGGCAGCACTGTGGCTCGGTGGGTAACACTACTGCCTCACAGCAAAAAAAGGGCCTGGGTCCTCCCCGGGTCTGTGTGGGTTTACTCCGGGTACTCTGGTTTCCCCCCACAGACGTGTGTCTTAGGTTAATTGCTGTCTCTAAAGTGGTCCTTAGTGTGTGTGACCTAAGATGGATTGGCGCCCAGAGTTGCCGGGTGGGCACCGGCTGGCCTGGGACCACGTGTGGATTAAGCAAAAGATAATAATGTATTTAACAAAGATAGTAAACATATTGGGGTGTGGTGGGGGAACCCTCATGTATTCAATATAACTGGAATAAAATAATGCAAACTGCAAGCTACTAAAGTTACATAACCTTTGCACGTGCAACATGTCTAAGACCAGGATGTTTGCACATAGCATTTTTTAAGGCTCTCCCTCTTCATGTAAACAAGTTACCTTTCCCTGCTATTTTTTTGACATGGCTTACCTAATTCATGTCTGTGCTGCTCCACCATGCCTTCAAAACAATATTAAGATAATAAGATAAGATATTGTGAGCTTGCTTGGCAGTGCTGGGACATGAACCCTGGAACCAATCATCCAGTAAATAACCACAAAACTGTGACAGTCCCTTAAAATTACTGCAAAAAGTGTGCAGGAAAAGGCGTACTGTACTTCATTACATTTTAAAAACATCCAGGTTATTTCAAAATCTGTAACCTTATCCTAAATAGTTCCAAATTTTTACATTTGAAAGAATTTTACTTATGTTTTTTAAACTGGTAGTTTTACAGAAATAAAATACAAGTAAAAAAGACACATTCCTAATTCAGTTCAGATTGAAATTTCAGCGTACAGAGCTTGACTGGGAAACACTGTATGCAAGGCAAAAACAAATCCTCAACAGACCATGGTTTTAAATGATATTTATTGCTGACTGATTTCATTCCTTTTGAAGAATCATATCACGCCAAACCATTTATTTTCAGATTTCTTAACACATATTTTCCACAACTGCACATAAAGTATCAAATAACTGTTTATAATGATCAAGAAACGAAATTTGGATCACACTTTAGGAGCTATTCCTGCATTAACACATATTTCCAATTTTTTAAATTTGGTGCTATGCCAGAACAGCATACCCTCCATTAGAGAGTTATTTCATGTCTGAGGACCCTAACCTGGCTACAACCGAAATACACTGGCATTTTTAATACCCATCCATCTTTCCACAGATAAGATTCATATTTATGTTTGTGTAATTTAGAAGCACCACAGATCAAGTTTATTTATTTGTTAAGAAAAAGACACTGAAATTAGAAAAAAATATTAACAACTGGAAGTTGACTGTTGGTATCAATGATAATGTTGGCATCAAACAATGGTTAAATCATTGATAAATAAACTTTCTCAACAACGAACACAGTCAATATCATCAACTACACATTCCCCCTGTTGTTCTCCCTCTGTCTATAGTGACACAAAAGTACTAAAATATAACAGAAATCACATGCATCACATATAAGGCTGTAAATCTATAGCAACACAAAAAACATTTAACAATGAGGAAATGTCAAAATTATTCACAAAAACTGCCATATACCACAAAGTATTTTTCACGCAACAGGCTGAGAGATCTCCGAGACCCCTCATATTTAAGAAAATATTAACAGAATTTGATTAGGTTAACAGAATTTGATTGGTTTTTCAAATCTTGATAGCAACTAAGTTTGGAACAGGCAGTCCCTAAATATTTATGGCATAACAACTGCCTCTTAGGTGCCAGAAACACAGATTTGAATTGTGTATTTTTTTTAATTCCAGAATTAAGATTGTGATCTGTAAATCCAACTCTTAATGCCAAAAACTCACATATGCAAATTTCATAATACATCTTTATAATAATACTCAAAGAATGTGTGTACCCACACGAAACACCATAATGTAAACCATCACACAATGCTGTAACTATTATTTGCTGTTGTCAATCTAGAATTAGGTACCTTGACAATAATGAGAATATCCCCATATACATAAACAAATCATGTGCTCTGTGCTAGTACACTGCTCACAAAAATGAGGGGATATTACAAAACTACATTTTTGTGTGCAGTATATTTGGCTTCTATTTTTCACTCCAAAGCAGTCGCCCTTTGGACATCTCAAAAGTCATTCACCACAATGTTGCAATAAGAGCAATTTCTCACCTAATATCATACTCTAAGATCTTTTTGTCTGGATTTGCATTTTGAATAAGTCCGTTTTTCATTATTTTGATATCTGATCAGGAGCTCCTGTGGACGTTCAACCAAATGGTAACTACTAGCCAATCTTAGAACATGTGTGGACTTCTTGAAATAAGAGTGGCTAAATTACAGCAGTAGAATAACACTTTTTTTTGATTTGAGATAACAGCTTTAGTCACACAAGAAAGCACAATTGAAAGTTTTACTTTATGGGCAGCATGCCACAGAAGGCAGCAGCAAATGATCATTAGCAACATATGTACATTCACATCTTGCCCACCATTCTCTGGTAACCAAGGACAAAAGTAAACTCCAATAAATTAATGAATAAAGCAGTTCAAAGGAACATATGTTGGAAAAGTGCACATTTATAACTGTTTAATACAACAGTTAATTGCCTATTCCCTGGCTGATTTTTAATTTCAACAGTACATAACCAGGGGAATATAACTAAATTGTGAAAAAATCAGTTTAAAAAATGTACAATGAATGCAGTCTGAACAATTTAAATCGGAAAAATACAGTCCTTTTCAGGCCAGTGCATGGCACATTTAGAATTCTTTTATGACATTCATTTAAAAATACACAGTCTGTAATGCAGTGTGTATATTCAGAAGGATTCAGACAGTAGGCACTTTGAGAAATTTTGCCACAATATATACAGTATGTACAATCAGTTGCCATTATGTAGAGCTATATTCTGCTCACTGCCAATCAGGTACCCACAATAGGGTAGCACTTGTACAGTCAAGTGTCACTACTGTGATAAGAATGCTCCACCACCCATAGAACCTATGGCTTGTGAGAGAGGCCCTATGATGGTCCATTTTCACTGATGGACAAATAAAGTTGGGATTTCAACAGATATAGTAGGTGTACCTGAAATGGCTTATGAGTGTAGGTACAAACTGTCAATTAATAATGGTAATATTGGCATTTTTAAACAAAGCCCTCTGTATAGCCTCACAGCCCATATCCTAAAATATTATAAATTAAAACGTCAGGAGTCTTTTCAGTCACTATCCGTCTCATCTTGGTACTTGGACATGGCTTTGATGGCACGACCATTATGAAGAGGCTGCTCCTCATAGTCACTCCTTAAAAAAAACAAAAAAAACAAAACACAATTATTGCCAAAACTAATTCTCGGTGCGATGTAGATCTGAATTATTTACTGGACATGTTTGGACACCCCTGGTTAAACTGTTGAGTTAAGCAAATTGATCTGAATTGCAAATAAATTGAAAAGGTGCTTAACTCAAACTTGAACGTATGTGCTCAACTGCCCAACTGGCAACCCCCAACTCTCACTCAATACAACACTGAAATCAGCAAAGCACTGTGTGATGAATTAGAATTCACAAAGTCTTAGGCCAGCAATAGCCATATTTAACATATTGTCAATGGTTGAGCCCAAACACTTAAAACTTAAACTGTAATTCCATAATTCGTCATTTTCCACTGATGTAATTCTAGTTCTTGTGAGCTATTGCATATCTTAGCCTTTTCACCCTGTTCCCCTTCAAAAAAAGTGATTCTCGCCCATCAAGCTATTTCAGACTGTAAAACGGTAAACTTGGCATCTTGATGAACCTGCCTGATGCTGCTTAGTGTAAGGGGAGGTAACACTAAGTACTGACCAGCTTTTTCGACGCTGCTGGTCATATACCATTGCTAAAGCAGTCCAATATCTATAATAATGTTGGCCTAAGACTTTTGCTCAGTAGGATAAGATAAGCTGATCTTTGTATTGATGAGCAGTTGAACAGGTATACAGGTAAACAGGTGTGTATCAACATATTTATTATATAGCATCCTTACAAGGATGTGTGTGTGCATCTCATCTTTGGAATGCTGATATAGAAAAAGTAAATGTAAACTATTTGAATCCAAAATAAAAACTAGAACAAAAAAAACAATAGGATACCCATATATCACTTCATCATCCGAGTCGTTCAACATGGAAAATGCTGGATTATCCTTTAGCTGGGAATCTAAGGAAAAAGGGTACATTAATGCACATGACAATGCTGAAATGGTAATAATAATAATAACAATAATACTAATGACTTAAAAAAATTATTAAAATAGATCATTTAAAATGTAAAATGCATTAAAATGAATGCCAGATATGTTTTTATTCCTTTCTAACTGAACAAATGCTTACCCTAACTATCTCTGATCAACAGATAAATGACAAATGTAATCTTTCTCATATAAAAAACACAGGCATTCATGTTCTACATTCACAGATGCAATGTCAATCTATTGCTTATGGCACGTTTGCCATTTCTATATGAATTAAAATCCATAAAAACCATAAGCATGCAGAGGGCATTTTTATTTCTCTTGGACCTTTATTTCTAATTGATTTCTGTATTTCCCCTAAACGGATGCATGACCATACCAGAAAAGGTGGCCTATCTTTAGATCAGCATTAAGATGTAATATATCCTTTTTATGTCTTTCAGTATTTGTATACTTACCATATATGGCATTTTTGGATGGTGAGTAAATAAAAGCTAATGTGTAGAGGTAAAAGTTAAGAAGTCCGTAGAAGGACAAAAATTCAGCAGGTGAAGATGCATGTTAAGGAACAAGCCAAACAGTGGAAATAAGTTAGGCATGAAAAATATATATATATACATTGATACTAAACAGGGCTGAACCCTAATCCATATAACCCTATAAGATTACAAAAATCAATAAGGTTAACACATCCTGCTTACAAAAGACATTTTTTGCATGGGCACATTTTCATATGATCCACAAAAGTTTTTGTAAAGTATCAGAACTTTCAGAGATTTTGACTTTAAAACCGAACTGCACACTTTGCGCTACTGTAATGCAATGTCATTAATCCCTGAATTGTAGAGACATTAAAATGTATTAGTGAAAACAAGCAGAAACCATATTTCAGTGAAAGGATATAATTCTGGTAGTTGGTGGACAGTTCTGCAACAAAGTTGTCTTGTAGAGCTTTTGAGCCAAATCGCAGGTATAATATGGCCATGCTGAAATAGAGAACAGGTATTAGTTGTTTTTTTTACTCAAACACTAGACCACTACAGTCCCACTGTAAATATATATATACACCCAGACATATACATACACACAGAGGGGCCAAAAAGTATTTAAGTATTTAATCAGCCACTGAAAATAAGTATTTGGTCAATAACACCAGATTTGCACACACTGTAGCTGGTATTTTGGCACATTCCTCCATGCAGCTCTCCTCTAGAGCAGTGATGTTTTGGGTCTGTCGCTGGGCAACACAGACTTTCAACTCCCTCCACAAAGTTTCTATGGGGTTGAGGTCTGGACAATGGCTAGGCCACTCCACGAACTTGAAATGCTTTTTACGGAGCCGCTCCTTCATTACCAGAGCAGTGCGTTTGGGATCATTGTCATGCTGGAAGACTCAGCCACGTTCCATCTTCAGTGCTCTCACTGATGGAAGGAGGTTTTGGCTTAAAATATCATGATACATGGCCCAGTTTATTCTTCCCTTAACACGGATCAGTCATCCTGTCCCTTTTGCAGAAAAACAGCCCCAACGCATGATGCTTCCACCACATGCTTCACAGTTCTTGGGATCCAACTCAGCACTTCTTCCTGTATGTCTTCCATTTTCTTACAATTGCTCCTACAGTTGATTTATTCACACCAACCTGCCTACCTATTGCAGATTCACTCTTCCCAGCCTGGTGCAGGTCTACAATTTTCTTCCCGGTGTTCTTTAACAGCTCTTTTGTCTTGGCCATGGTTAAAAAAATACTTATTTTCCACCATAATTTACAAATAAATTATTTACAAATCCTACAAAGTGATTTCCTGGATTTTTTAAACATTTGCTATACCAAAGTACATTTTGTACATGGATCTCCATGAGCATATATGCAATTAATAAAAATACTACATTTTAGGTTTATCCTGTAGCTTGGACCTTCCAGTGCTTATACAATGTGACATCCCATGTCTCTTTACTATATTAGAATTAAATTTCATTTAAGCATACTGCATTTTAAAAAAGAAGACAAAAATACACACTAATACAGTTGATTCTTAAAGAATCATGCAGAACTGTAGCTTGTTTAAAACAATGACTTACCTAATAACCAAAACCAATAATGTCAGAGCTGTCAGAAACTTCACTCTTAAATCTGGGGAACGAACAAACAAGATATTTTACTAATTTAGTCTCAAACTATTAATAAGTTGTTTATTTGAAATACTCAAATAAAAACCCTTTTTTGTTGGTAAAGGCCTCTCACGTACAAGAAACATGGAGAAGAACTGTGCGGCCATGCCTTAGTGTTGGCAAGTTATTCACACTGAAAATTAGACATTCACAATGGGTGGAAAAAAAACACATTTGGCTACATTACAAGCTACAATATAACCGCTTCGTTGTAAAAATAATTTATTAGAATAAAACTATTTTTTTAATTATATTGAATAAATAACTTAATTTTTATTTTATAAAAGCACTACTTGCATGTAATCTGAACATATATTGGAAATGTCTTGTTGTTACATTTTGCCTGGAGGCATAAGGGTTAAACATTTAAGATGTAGTTTATACAATTAGATGTTTGTTGTATATGGTCATTATGCCATTGCTAAAACAATACATTTAATAGTGGCCTAAGACTTTTGCAAAGTACTTTATATAATAATAATAATAATAATAATAATAATACAAATAATAATAAATAATTGCTGTTTACTTGTTCCAAAAACTTGGAGCTTAATAATTTATTTAGTTGGATTGTTCTGATATTTTACAACAAAATAAACAATTCTGTTTTTGAAAGCTTTAACCTTCTGAAATGGTGAGCTATTATCTGTCCTATGAGCCCCTTCTCATAGTCAGACAAGAGTGAAATGTTTGCCTAAAGACAACCAAACTGCATGTTAATCATGGATCAACCTTTAAAAACAGCAGCAACATTGGCGATCTATCTATCTATCTATCTATCTATCTGAGGGCTTATGACTGAGTCATGGTTAAAAGGATATACACCAAATGTGTGTGAAATATTGGCAATTAAAAAAAAAAAAGTGTGCGGACTGACTATTACCTGAGTAAGGCATGTTCTTTAGCTCCAACCATGCTCGTAAGAGAAGAAACACCAGATACAGAGCATACAGGGCCACCACAAAGAGGAAAAATACTTTCATGCCCTGTATGAAAGAAGATTGATTTAGTTCCAAAGACACAATTATTCTCACATTTTCAACAGTTTTCAGGAAAGGATGTAGGAATTGCAGGTGGAGTGTGTACTTGAACAAATGTTAAATGTGAAAAGACTATCTGCCAAATAATAAAGCAGACTATTTCTAAACACAACTTGTTTACACTAAAGAGTAGAATACTAAAATTAACCATATGTCTACATAGACATAACATTATGACCACCTGCCGATTATGTTGTTGGTCCTCCGCATGATGCCAAAACACCTCTGGCCCACCAAAACATGGACTCTACAAATGTTTCCTTTAAGACTACATTAAAATAAACAGTGTCTTGGAATTCTATATTTTAGCGAATGAAATGATCAGTATCTCACTGCTGTATCACGCTGTACATTAAACCAAATGCTTACTCCTACCGGTGAACAGTGCAGTGTGCAAAATCCATTCTGAAGCCCCAGACACAAACATAATAGACACTCAAATGGTTGATCAGGGTGCTACCTTACAAGCAGCAACATCCTTGCTTGTGAAACCCTTTTGATGCAATACAATGACTGCATGTGTTTCCACTACTATTTTAAAGCAAATCAGTCTGCTCTTCTAATCAGCATGACAGAGTGATATCAGCTGTCTTGAGCATCACTGAAATGATGTTAGCAGGATATTTTGTAGGGCTTAAATGCAGTAGTTTTCGTGAAAAGGGCATTTTCGTGGCAGGGAATGTGACTTTACAATTAATTGCAATTTATCTGCTCACTCTCAAAAACGTATGCAGCAAACTTTGTGAAAACCGAAATGTGTGCAATTTTCAAAACATTTGGCCATGACTGTACACTTTTCATACCTGAAAGTGCTGGATGTCGATGTTATACTGATATGTGGGATCTTGCAGTTCATTTACCCTAAAGCACAAAAAAAAGAATTAACAGAAATAAGCACATGCATGCACCATTTAATGCCTATCCAATCAAATTATGTTTGTGGGCCGAGGTGTTAATAGTTGTAATAGTAAAAACAAATCTGTTTAATATATATCTAATTCAGGTCTGAATGACTGAAAAGTAGTATGAGAGAAACCTTGTGAAATCTGTAGACTGAAAAAAAATAAAAAAAAATAAAAAATTGCAGTCTTGAAAGGCATAAAGGAAATACATGGTATCAATGTTTTTTTTTTATGTTATTGATCGTTTTTGTTACGTATCTCAAATTTTATCAAATATACCAAGATGGGAATTACAGTATTGTACAGTACAGTATTGTCTAAACAACTAAAAGGTTTCACAAAACCTAATGCGGACATTAAAGTTAAACATTTGTTGTACAGTCCAGAGTAATAGTAATAATGCACATTATTTTACAGTACACATTACAGTACAAACCCACTTCATTCCCAGTATCTGTATCAATTGATTAAAAGATGCCTGTATAGATCTTACAGTTGCCAAATTCCTAGCGTTACAGCAGAAATCCACAGGAGCCCCACAATCACCAGTTTGGGCAAATAGAATGTCAAGCACTTCCTCTCTCCCTGTAAAACAACATTGGTCAGCTTTTTCCAGATAGATATTATACACTCTCCACAACCATGGTGCCATAAAAAAAATCGAAATATACATATCCACTCATTGACAAATAAAAAAAACCTCAGGAAGGAGTTGTTGGAATCATATGAATCTTGATATGTATGAATGTAATGATGATATACCAGTATGTATGTGATTACAATATTGGAGGGAAAGGATAGGTTTATTGGGGAAAAGATTGGATGCACTCAGTTCCGCATGGTATCCTGTGGCGCATTTGCCCACAGTTGTTGTAACTGGACGTGTAGATTCTCCACACACACAGATTGTGTGGACACAGGACATATAATGTACAACCTGGCAACAAATTTCCTTTTGCTAAGGGAAACCTGGACCTGCAAATGGTCTTTTTACTTTTTCCCTCTTGCAAGACCCAGTGTCTAATCAGACCACACCTATAATAATTTACATATCTGCCTGATACATAACTGCATGCCGAGTTATTCAGCAATTTCTATCTGGGTTTTTTTTTTAAATCAATGAGGGCATTTTACAAGGACATAATGGTAAGTGCATTTATATATTTTATAGACTAATGGATATAAATGTGTTTTCAGAGCTCCTGGTTTCAGGAGAGCAGGGTAATAAAATAGATTCTCCAACAAATAGCTCTTCCACAAAATACTAATTTTCTTGTTTTAACTCCATTTCTTTCAGGACAGGGTCATGGGGACATCCAGAGCCTATCCTGGAGAACAAAGAGGCAGGCATAAGCATGCCCTGGGCTAGTTCATCTTAGGCCAAGATAACCCTGGAACCTAGGGTTATTGTTGGTTGATAATATAAGTTGTTCAATACTTATTTAGAATCATCTTTCTTTTAGCTCAGTCACTTCAGAGCAAATATTTTTTAAGAGTAGGCTGATCTGCACTAATCATATACAACATATTTTTGGTATTACAGAACTCACCTGTACTCTCATGCCATGGTATACACAGAGCCAGAAAAGCAGAAGGGCACACAGGAACAGGGCTTGAAAAAATGTGTCCAGTGTTCCAGGAAACCAACTATTTGTCAAGAAAGACATTGGGAAAAATGGATCTAAAGGAAGAAAATACATGTTTAAGTCCCTGAACCCAGTTAGAATTTTATACATCTATTATGAGACAGCACAAAGATGATGTTAAATGATAACACATACAGAGATACAAATGGAAAAAGTATAAGACATGTAGGATGAATGCAAACAGAATGGAGTATATTATGGTGCACAAACTCGAATCATGCAGATAAATACAGCTCAGTTCACACTTATCAATCACAGAACATGCACTTCCAATTGAACCAATCCACTACAACTCATAAGTAATTGCACTGGCTGGAAACTGAAGACTATCTGCACTAGAAATACACTGCTCAAAAATTTGGGGCATATTTCAAGATTAAATCCTCCAACTTTTGTGAACAGTGTATATTCAAAAAGACAACCTCACTTTCTGCACGACGAGAACAATATTTATCAGCATAACAAACTATTGCTGTAAGTGCTCAATTAGTAGCGTGTAAGAAGTGGTTCTCACCTGTATGTATGCGTCCATGGGATAGAGGGAGAGTAGCGTGGCTATTCATTTCTGAGCTACACATTTTCTGCACGGCCTTCAGAGCTTTAATGCTGCATTTTCTTTGATTATACAGTATCAGCTATACTAAAGTCATCAACCAGCAGTAA
>JAUZSU010199008.1:0-11715 GCA_034780255.1 Parotocinclus maculicauda | reverse complement strand
GCTACAACAGCTATTTACTGTAAATCATCATATTTTATCATTTATAACATTCCTTTATTGTTAGAATTCATATTTTTTATAAAATAGTTTTTTTATATTTTTTAAATGTAAAAGTTCCACAAAACCGCGAAACAGATATATTTTTTCCATTAATATTTTATCGAAAACTCGCGATGCACCGAGTCCGCGAAAGGTGAGCCGCGAAGTGGCGAGGAAACACTGTAATAATAAAAATATCTGAAAAGAATATGCAGGTTGGATACACAGCTCTAACCAATCCCGCTTGCTTTTCTGTCTTGTGTGATCTTTTTCTCCTGCTTACCATGACTGGAGCAGACACAGAGACTTTTTTTTGAACACATATTTTATTGTCAGCTGTAATGTATGATATCATTAAAGATATTAAAAATATTCCAGATGGAAATCACTGACCTGTCTTTTAAGTACATGCAGTTTAATATAGCCAAGTTCTGTAGGTTCTGTTGGTTCTGTAGGTAGTTCTTCCACTGTGATTTTTCTCAGTTTGTTTTTAAAGTATATAAAGGTCAGTAATAAAGATTGAGTAATGTTTTATTCTGTATGTTTGGCACAGCAATTCGATAGTGCTAGTGGAGGATGAAAAGTACAGTCTGAACGAAGATGGCTCAGAACTAACTATCAAAGATGTGGAGAAGGTGGACGAGGGAGATTACACCTGCATCGCCAAGAATAAGGCAGGAGTGAAACAGGAGGAGATCAACCTGAAGGTGTTTGGTAAGAGACTCATCTCCCCTGAGCATCCTGTCTCAGCAGGGAAACTTAAATTAGTCTGTAATTAGGACAAGAAAGTTAAGTTTAGGATGCAGTTACGAGAAAGTTTAAGATATGGTCAAATTCAAAAGGTTTGGATGGCCGTGTTCAAATGACATGTTTTATTAACCTCCATGTGGAATAAATCATTAATATGACAATTGTGAAAATGTTGTGAAGACCTTTCCTTTGTCCATCAGTGGATTCCAACCTTTTTTTTTTTTTGGTGCCCCCCACGAGTATCTGAGAAAAGCTGCAACTCCCCCAGCCCCCCAACCCACACACACACACACACACACACACAGACCAAAAGAATAAAGTGATTATTGTCAGAAATGTACATAAATTATAGTTTTTATATACATGTATCTCCTTAAAACGACTAAACATTTAGCTAAAATATAATATATTATTAAATCAGAGTTTTAATCAGGAAATGTGTTATAGACATTTGATTCAACATGTGCAAATTATATTTTGACCACCTCAGAGCAGACAAAACCCCCTGTGATGATTGGTGTCCCCCATCACAGGTTGGGACCCGTGGCCCTAGATTATAATAATTATAATCACATGCTGAATATTGTTTTAACTTGAATGTTTTAAAAAGTATACATTTGCAGAAATAGATACCAAATATATTTTGTTTTTGAAAAATGTTAGTTTTATGTTATTTGAGCAGGGTTGTGGTAAAACTTTGCGTTTATCCGTATATTTTATTATTTCAAATAACAATATGGCCTGAACCTGATCGGAAACACGTGGCAGTTGTGTATGACCTGACAGAAGCAGACCCAGACCCTACCCTGAAGAGCACTGAGACCTGGGAGCATTTGGCGATGTTAAAGCACACTGGGAACACACATCTGAGAAGTTTAAAGGGTGCCAGTTACCTGTGTGGACTGTACACTTGTGCCAGGAATCCAAACCTGGACTTTATATGGCTTCAGAGAGACAACAACAACCTCTGGAACTACAAAGCTGCCAGGAACTAAAAAACGTTCTTAATGGTGCCAAGTTACTGAAACGCAGCACCACCGTAGTTCCAGAAGTATTAAGCCATATGAAGTTTAGGTGTGGTTTACAGGCACTATTTATAGTTTGTTTGCATTCAATACATTTTTTCTGCGAGGTATACTCCTTTCGGTGGGTTCTCTGTCCTTTCCCAGGAACATTTGGCTCTACTCTGAGGCTCTCCCAGATTGAGGAACACGCATTTAAAACTGGCAGCTTTAGATTTGACTATAGCATTATCTAAGTATTTCCATTCAAATATTAACAAGGCAGACCTCGTACATGTCTGAGCAGATCATCTACATTTGCATACAAGGAGAAAACATGACGTGTATGAACAAACTACTGTTTAGTGTGTAATCTTCATTTAAGCAAGCATTAACCTAATGAAAATGAAAGCCCATCACAGTACTTCAGTAAAGAGCATCTATTAAACCAGCTCTTTTATTTAATTACCAACATATCAGTGTGATGATACTTAACAAGGTGAATATTTTCCAGCTCACTGAGCTACGACCCTGTGTATTAGCAGTCTCAGGATAACACATGGAACATCGATATCTGCTCAGCAGTCCTGGGTATTACTGTGCTCTGAGTAAGAGTGTGTGTGTGTGTGTGTGTCTCTGTGTGTGTGTCTCTGTGTGTGTGTCTTTGTGTGTGTGTGTGTGTGTGTGTGTGTGTAGTGCAACCTAAGATCACCTACCTGAAGAACCAGACAGCGTCAGAGCTGGAGGAGCAGACGGTCCTGACCTGCGAGGCTACAGGTGATCCCACGCCCAGCATCGTGTGGAGCTTCAGCGGACGGGTCTTCAGCGAGGGAGAGCAGGTGCTGAGCTTGAGGGCTGGGGTTAGAGGGCATGGGTCAGCTGGACTGTGCAGAGCTGGTCATTAGTGTATGAGCTCTGGGTTGAATACGAAATAAATTTTCATGTGCACCTATTACTGATTACTGGAACGTCTGGACATTTTATCTAAATGTTCCTTTTTAGAATCTTGCGTTCAGGTAGCCTATATGTAACTCATGGGGCTTATTAAATAAAGAGAATGAGCAGGGCCGTATTTAGACTACTCGCCATACTGGGACAGACACAGAATTTAGAGGGGCACAGCTGTACCCTTTTGCTTGCCAATGACCCATAAGTAGAAGACTGTGCATAGAAAATAAGGCTGTTAAACACTTAATAGATTACGTGATTTAGCACTAAAGTGATGTCACTCTGCCCTGGGTGAGTCATGAAGAACTAATTATTGCTAAGGAATTGGTTAATAATTGTTGAATTTGTTTTGTTTATGTCTTTGCTAGTTTTCTAATATGCTCTTAGGTTATACAGTTATAAGCAGCCCGAAACATATAACTATAAGATCAGTACCTTGTCTCCAGCATGGCTGACTTCCCTTTAAGTATTGCTTAAGCTGCTCAAACTTTTTGAAAGATGCTGTGACATTATGGGAAATGTAGTGCCAGTAGTGAATTTGCTTGGCATGTCCTGTAGTTCTGATCAGCAATCCAGAATTATATAAACTTTAGTGGGGCGGAGCAACATTTTACTGGGCCACGCTGAGTATGACTAAGAGTATGCTGACTGTACAGGTTGTAAGATAATGGTCTTACTACTCTGACTGGAGTAAATGGTTTTTACTATTTTGACTTATTGCATGGTGTATAGTCTAGTATAAATGTCTGGGTACATATGTTCACTGTATAATATGTCACTACTTAAGGTACCACATAGAGTGTTAAGGTTAAGGGTTTCAATCCTGGCTCTTTTGTAAACAAATTTCACTGTTAGGCCCTTGAGCAAGGCCCTCAACCGTCAGTTGCTTGGAAATGTATCTTACTTGAATGCATTGGTTTTAGTCACTCTTTAAGGCTATCTAATGACACTTTATTACTTCAGATCGTGATGCTTTGTTAGCTGTGCTTACTGTAAGGGGTGTAACATTATGACTTCTTTCCGTAGTACAGGTGTGCACCGTTTAATGGAAAGGAACGTTAGTGTTGTTTTCACCCTTCAAGACTACAGTTCTTTATTCTGTTAGCAGGTGTTCCAAGATTTGCTCAAACCAGAGCAAACTACAAAGTACTGTGCAAAAGTCTTAGGCCACCATTAGTTTTGTTGTGTTAGCAATACTATTAGTACCAACTATAACACCTTTCTACATATTGTCCTTTACTGAACCCAAAAAATTCAAACTCAGATTCGTCACTCTATAATAACGGTGAAAGCTTTTGCATTTCTTAGCTTTTTCACCCCGTTCCCCTTGTGATAAAGTGATTTCTACCCTTCCAAAAACATTCCTGATTAAGCTTCTTTAGAAGGACCAACTTGGCATCGATATTCTGTATCGGTATCGGCCCGATATAGAATCACTGGATCGAAAATCCTATCACATATATTCTTGGCTACAATTCGGAGATGTGTCACGTGAGCAACAGATGGAACTCGAGATAAAACTGTTAGCTAGCAGTGTGGTCATCATGTCTGCTGTGTGGAGTTATTTTAAACTCAAGGATGATAAAAGTATGAGTGCAACGTATGCAAGAGGTGGTAGCAGCGTATCGGTCTGATATCAGTATCGCCAGATATTCAAGTTTGCAGTACCAATATCGGTATCGGGCATAAAAAATGGTATCGAGCCAGCCCTAGTTAATATATAGGGTACATAACACTATGGCATTTTACTACGTTTAGTACATAGTGCATAAAGACACTGCTGAATATCGGAAGCTGCAGTCAAGGGTGTTTTTGATCTCTGGCTTGAGTGTGTCACGAGTCCAGGTAGGTCAGGTGAGAATGTCGCTGGGTTGCCAAGGATAAATCTACATAGCTTTGCTAAAAGCCAGAGACAAGCAGATTAAATGTCAGAGGATTATGCTGTTGATCTTTTTAAGATCATGCAGAGTTCAAAACCTCTGGCTATTTAAAAGCTTTATTTATTCATTCATTTATGGCTTGCCTGAACTCAATTGCTAACCGTAGCTAGCTCTGGTACTGAATCTATTAGCGCATGTGCTAATGTGCTAGTCTGGCCCTCAGACACCCATTGAATGTGCCACATGGTGCTTTACCAGTGGACTCCTTTCAGAAACCTGCTTGCATTTCATGCAACATTAGACACGTTTCCACCAGAGGAACCAGTAGCAACATTTGTTTTGTGACCCTGATCATGTATTAACCCATGTGCTAATGTGATAGCTTGCCACTTTATGCCCTTGGTCATCTTCATTTTTTCACCTCATCTGTTTACAACTCAGGAGCTTAAAACACATTAAACACAAGAGGAACCAGGACTGATTTAAGTTCCTGGACCAAGTATTAGGCCAGGTGTTAATTTGGTAGCTTGACTGTAGAGATTTCACATTAACTGCACTTCCATGTTGTCCTTTATTTAGTAGTAAATTAGGACTACAGATACATTTTTAAGTGGAACCTGTGCTTAAGAGTCTAATATATAAATTGTATATTAGGCCGTGCTAATGCATTAGCATAGCCTCCAAATGTGGAACCAGTGTGAAGTGGATGAGGCAATATCCACTCAGCAATCTTCACTGTTTTATCTCATTTATTCTTTTAAGAAATATCAAACACATTTTTCACAAGAGATATGAGGGTTGTTTTAGTTCCTGGAAGACTGTAACACAGCTCAGTTCCATCATATGTAAGCGCTAATGTCGTAGCCTGGCCCTGAGGCACTTGCAAGCATAAAACTCATTATCCATGAACATGCCTTAAGGTGCTTCACCACAGGATACTGTTTATGAAAGCTTTGAACTTTTTATGAAACTTTAGGCTTTTTGGAACCAAAAGGCATATGTCTAGGAACCATTTTTTGGATGGATCTAGATGGATCTATTTTAAGAATCTAGAACTGCACCGCTCACAAAAATTATTGGATATTTTATTAATGAATAGTTATTTTCGGGATCCGTATATTACTGTAATATTAAAACATTTATTGACAAAAAGAAGGAGTTGTTGGAATCGAATGAACCGATTCATATTCATATATATATATATATTAATGTACAATATTAGAGCAAAAGGATACTTTTACTGTGTAAAACTTTCCAATTGAAAGGAGGCTGTAGTTACCCTGTTAGGCCGCCACTAACCTTGATACAAGATACGGTTGAGACATGGAGGTATATAGGTTTCATGATATCCATATGGCCCATCTGCTCACGGATGTTGCTCCTGGGCCTGTACATCCTGCACACTCATGGTTTGCCAAAGCTGGTATCCCAGCTGCTCTCATAAATGCTCGATTGGCGATAAATCTGGTGGCCAGGCAGGCCAAGGAAGTGTTGGAGACATCTCTGGGAAACCCTTGCTGTGCTTGGGTGAGCATTATCCTGCTGAAACATGACAATTGGAAGTCCTGCTATGAGAAGTAACACCATGTTTGTTAAATGATCAAATGATCATCTCTACTGGTGGTCTGTCTGGGTATGTCTGGCTGTCCAGATCCTGTAAGCCATGTGTGCACGCCCTCAAGGAACCATTACTCCTAACACCTCCTAACAGCTAGGTCAGAATGGTCTAGATGGCAGGCAGGTCATCCAAATGTCCATCCTGTTTCTTGAAGTTCAACGAGAGAAGCTCAAGCTTTACAGGAACCCTCAGGTGCAAATCTATGAGGAGAACCAGAACCAAATTTAAATTCTTTTAATTCAATTTTAATTCAAGTGTTAACATCCTGCACTTCTGTTACTGCCTTAAATCACTTTTGTTAATCAAAATCAATTGTATTTTATAAAGGTACAAGTCATTTGTGCTCAATAAGCAACACCAGTGCATTCAAACACACTCATTTAGAAAACATTAAAGATCCGAACATTGCTCAAACTACACATGAATCAGACACCGCAGTAATCCTGTCCATGTTATTAGACAACTACCTTAGTGCTCCATTCTGTAGATGTAAAGTCATGCACAGGTTGTGTTAGTCATCTTCTAATGCTCACAGGACGTAGCCTACAGGATGCTGGTGGCTGGATATTTTTGACTGATGGACCATTTTCAGTTGAGAAGTAAGACTGATCTCCCAACATCATTGTTATGTCTAATCTGATCTGTGTGGAAGGGGAGACCAAATCCATATTAATGCCAATGGATTTAGAATGTCATAAATGCTCCTGCAAGTGTAACGTGTAGTTGTCCAGATACTTTTGTCCATGAGGTGTATGTTATCTTTTTATTATTATTTATGGTAGATCAGCAATTCAAAAATTCATCCAGTACCAGAGTTCACCGCAGTGATAATTTTTTTTTCGTTTTCAGGCTCACCTGGCTTGTATTAAGCGCACTCTACTGCTGTTCTATAAATGCACTCCTTTCAACACCCTTCAGTCACGACACATAATTATCTGCCATGAAATGGTCCAGTTCCATTCCTTCATTTTTCATCCGGAAACAGCCGAACAGCATCAATCGACATCCGCTCATGGCTCTTATCGATATTCCGTCCTGCACAAAACCAATTTCTCTGTCTGTCTCTTTCTCCTTTATCTTCCTGCTCGGCTATTCCCCTACCATCCTGGCTTCTGGAAATATGAAGAGCTACCTTCTCTTTCTGTACCTCAGCTTAGTGACATCTGAATTGCCTTAATCGTCAGGTGCATTTGAACATAAACGGGGTTGTCGACTCAGTGTTTCTCATCTTTTTTTATCAGCTCAGCCACAGTGGAGGCCAAAGCCAAGTGTGACTGCATTAGTCATCTGCTGATATATACATTAATAGCTTCGTCTTTTATTGACCGCATTATGTTCGTCGTAACCCAAATAGTGACTAACCATAGTCGCATGCTCTTTTTTGCTATTGGAATGTAACTATAAGAGGTATTGTCATAGAAAACTGCGTGCTAATGATACGTAAATGTGTCAGGGATACCGCTGAAAACACGATTGTAACACTACCAGCCATACAGTATGCAAAACATTAACTGTTATGCAGATTTATTTAGTCACAATAATTATCCTGTAGAAAGTACATCAGTGTACTGTTTCAGTCATGTATATGGAAAATATGCAACACTTCCAAGAGGGTGGTATAAAGGACCCGATTCTTTTATTTGATACAAGCTAAAAATGCGTTCATAGACAGTATTACGAACAACATGGTAGACCAGCCAGATGAAACAGAGACACGGCAAGTAAACGCGAACCATCTTCCATCCATAGGTTAGGGTACTGGATTTTAAACTAGAAGGTCCAGGTCTCAAATCAAGACCCCTAGCCTACAATTGTTGAGGTGCTTTTACAGACGGAACGTTCTCAGAGTTCTTAGAATTGTGTCTCCTTTCTCACATGTTCACGCCGCAGGAACTGGAGACAATTGATGGGACTTTATAGAGACTTTCAGGATTGTAGCACAGTTTATAAGGACTTTTTATCTCATACTTCAAGGCATTCTTCAAGACTGCGGTAGCCTAGCGGTTAAGGTACTGGACTCTGGACCTGATGGTCCAGGGTTCAAATCCCACCTCTGCCAAGCTGCCACAGTTGGGTCCTTAGGCAAGGCCCTAAGCCCTCGATTGCTTGAATTGTAACACTGTATGAGTTGTAAGTCGCTCTGGATAAGGGCGTCTGGTAAATGCCGTGAATGTAAATGTAAAGGTAAATGTATACTTATGCGCCAGTGGTCCAGACATAAGAGTGAGACGACTGGTCCGGACATAGTGACGCAAGTATATATAGTGCCTGAGTGCCTCCATTAACATTGTTTGAATACACTTTTTCCACTCATATGAACCGATCTTCATACTAAAAATGAAAAAAAAAAAAAAAAACCAGACAAATGAGACAGTTAAGTTTTATTGAGCCTATATGTGACAGTGGAAGTACAACGTGATTTTGAGTGGTCCACGTAAATTTTGCGTAGCTTTCATAACTTCAGCGTCACCCAGCATACCTACTGCTGGTGCAAACACAAACCAAAACAGACCCTGAACTGAATTTTGTTCTCGGGGGAGCTCTGTGGGAATTCCTCTCAAAGTAGTCCCTAAAACGGTTTGGAAATAGAAACAGTTAGAAATGGATTGCTACTTACAGCAGGACAGACACATACACTAACAAATTTACAGTTTGATACAAATAAATTACACAATTTACATTGACAAAAAATTCTCTAAACACATCAACCGAGTTAGCACAGTTTCTAGTCCAAACGTGAGCTAACGAGCAAGGGAGTACACGGTCGGTAGCGCACAAACAAATGACAGACTTACCTTCTCAACTTCCACCTCTGCTTATGGATCTGCAGCGCTGATTGACCGTTGAGTAATCCAGCTGTTTCCGGGTGCAACATCTGGAATTGAAAGACAGATTTGTATTTCCTGCTATAGTTTATTGTATTTCTTAAACCTCAGTCATTGAACAGTGCATACCTGTATATAGTCGAAAGTTTGTGTGCACAGCGGTCACATTCAAAATCATTTTTTTGCTTTTGCTCTTTGCTACTCCCAATAGCCTATGCTCTTCTGAGAAGTCTTTCCACTAGACGTTGGACAAAAAGCCCTAGCTTACTGCTGGCATTTCATTTTATCTCAAAGGTGTTCGGAGAAGTTAAGGTCAGGGCTTTGCGTGAGGCAACCATGGTCTCCATCAAACAGTTACTTTCCCCTACGTTTTTAACCCCACTTATCGTAGTCGGAGACTGTAGAGTGCCTGGATTTCACTGCACATTTCAGGGCTGGTAGGGGCTGCTGGAATAATTCCATGGCCACGTTCTCCTCCTTGTAGGCACAAATAGTTGTTCTTGTTTGTGACGACACACTCGGTTGAAAGGCATTTCTGTGACTTGAACCCAGGTCATAATAATCTCGGACCTTCATGTAAGCTCCTCGGCAATCCTTTTACAAGACTGTTCTAGGTCTTTTGCACTCTTACGCGGCTTTCAGGCAGTAGCAGGTGTAGAACTTTGGTCTCGAGCCCTCGTTCTGCATCGGGAGACTAGAAATAGCCCGCAGTTTCCTTCTGCCTTGGCTGAACGCTGGAATGTAATTTAGTTTATCCTTCTGAGTATGGATTAGGACGTTGAATTGAACGGCTGATCTGTCAGAAGCAGTTTCTGGCCTCCTGTATTGCATTCCCGGCTCAGAGAGTCTGAAAGTGACCTGTCTGACCCGCCACTGGGACTCGCTGTGGTGTGTTGGAATGAGATATATCTGGTGTTTACGTCTGAAGAGGTAAGATTTGCATTATAATAGTCCACGCTATTGCACCCTGCATGCTTAAATATTTTACGGGGCACCCCTGATGGTGCTGTTTCTGTTTTTAACATATTGTTGGGATTATTTTTTATTGAAGTCCACAATGGCAACGTTTTATTCGACAGACAGGGTGACTAGAAGAAAGACCTTTGCAGATCTTTGAGTATTTTCCTCGTCTCTGTTATTACTTGTCCTTTGTGATTATATCCTTGTGTTAAAAGTGCCACAGGAAGTCTAACTCTCCAAGCCTGCAATCTTGGGAAGATAATCTTGTTTTACAGTGATCTCCTGCCAACAAAGATTCTCCTCCATCCAAGAATTAAATCTGCACTTGTTGTCGTATTCCTTTTACCCATAAATTCACGAGAAACGCGTCCGTGCGCCGCACTAGCGACTGACAGCGTTCCCAATAAGTCATGCCATTTGCGAGCCATTGTTTCCCGCTGTTCCAATATTCACGCCTATATGGCGCTATTTAAATGCGAATGGCTTGTGGAGATTTAATCAGAAACATTGTGTTTAGAATGGAAATTGGAATATTAATATGGGTAATTATCACCATGGCAATGGCTCACCTGGCGATTTGCAAACTAGTCTTTATCATGAGGGTGGCAAATCTAAGTGCATCGATTCAGCGGCGAAAGCACGGCAGTGGAATAAGGAACCGCGTGTGCTTAATCTCAGCCAGGAAGGAGCACTTAATCTGAGTAGACAAACCAGCCACATAATGAAAAGTCTCCTGGTTTATCATTATTTTTATGTGCTGCCCAGAAGCAGTGAGAAGGAGGAGATGTGCCCATGATTATTACAGGAGCTTAGAGACAGAAAACAGCACTGCTTATTAGCACCTGATTCGCATAACCTCAAGAAAGCAAGAGCTGGGGAAAAGTTTCACCATTTTAACAAACTTTTACACTCCACATATATACTCACTTTATTTTTTACTTGTTTTTATGCTTATTTTCCATTTAATCTGTTCCACTTAACATATAGAAGCACTTTGTAGTTCTACAATTTCAGACTGTAGTCAGTCTATACATACTTTGGGTTCCCCTTGACCTCCACCAGCACAGATCTGGTACTATTTGGTTGGTGGGGGGCAGCACGGTGGCTACCCACCGAACCTCACAGCAAGAAGGTACGGGGTTTAACCCCAGGGAGGAGTGGCCTGGGCCCTTTCTTGTATGGAGTCTGCATGTCCTTCCTGTGTCTGCGTGGGTTTACTCTGGATACTCCGGTTTCCTCTCACAGTCCAAAGACATGTGTGTTAGGTTAATTGACTACTCTAAATTGGCATGGACTTGTGGTGTGTGTGTGTGTGTGTGTGTGTGCGTGTGTGTATATGATTTGTCTTGAAATGAACTTGTGTATGGATATTACCTTGTGTGTGTCGATAATCTTAACATCTGGCCACTGATGCCAATAGCGACGTCAAAGAAGCCAAATAAACAAACAAAACAAACAATTTGATTGGTGGATCATGCTCAGCACTGCAGTAATACTGATTTGGTCGTGACATGTTGTTGGTATGAGTGGATCACAGACAGGAGTGCTGCTGGAGTTATTAAGCACCTCTGAAAATAGTCCACCAACCAAAAATATTCAGCAACCAGCATCCGGTAGGGAACGTCCTGTGAGAATTTATGAAGGATTAGAGGATGACTAACACTAAACTGTTTGTAGATGAACTGCTGTCTCTG
>JAUZSU010198988.1:0-11715 GCA_034780255.1 Parotocinclus maculicauda | reverse complement strand
GTATTTTCTGATCTGTAAAGCACTTTGAATGACCGTTGTGTATGAAAGGTGCTATATAAATAAACTTGACTTGACTTCAGAAAACCATTGCCAGTGAACACAGGTCATCGGTCTCATCTACAAGTGCTAGTTAAAACTTTTACCATGCAAAAGTGAAAGCCATATATCAACAACAACCAGAATTGCCGTCAGCTTCTCTGGGCCCAAGGTCATCTGAGATGGACTGGCACAAAGTGTCCTGTGGTCTGACGAGTCCACATTTCAAGTTGTTTTTGGAAATCATGTGCGTCGTGTCCTCCGGGTCAAACAGGAAAAGGGACTGTCCGGATTGTTATCGTCACAAAGTACAAAAGCCAGAATCTCTGATGGCATGGGTAACTTGTACATCTGTTAAGGCACCATTAATGATGAAAAGTACATACAGATTGAGCAAGAAAAGTTGTATATCTAGCAAGAATAGGAAAGAATTCCACCTACAAAGTGTTAAGATACAAGTTATAGATGTTTTAAGGATGCGGGAATGAAGGAACCCCACGACATATAATAATAATGGGGAAATAACAAAAGAGGCAGAGCAAAAGGCTCTCCATATTACAAAAACAAAAAAGGGGAAAATTCACGCAACTGTAATTCGTCTCAAATGGGAATTGCACCCACAGCTGACACGAACGCGAATCGGCGACAATGTGCGCCAATACGATTTAATATACTTCTTAAATCGAGTGGCGCGGAGGACCTCCGGAACGCCAGAGGGAGAGTGTGAGCTCAAGCGTGCAGTAGCGCAAAAGGAAGTCGAGCCGGGGCGCATCTCAAAGGGAGCGCGCAGCCGGCTGGAGTGAGGTTTAATGGGAGCCAAGTGAGGACGGGAAGGGAAACCCTGAATCTATCCCTATATAAACGGCGTCACCGGACGCTCTCTGTAAAAGCTGCTGGGGCGAGCCGCGAGCACAACGGGCGTTTAAGGTAAGCCTCGTAACACAAAGCTTTAACAATAAGTGTCCTCAGTTCCCAAAGGCTTATTAAGTGTTGTTAAAAAGAAAAGCGATGCAACACAGTGGTAAACATGCCCTTGTCCCAACTTCTTTGGAATGTTTTGCAGGCATCAAATTCCAAATGAGTGAATATTTGCAAAAAAACAATAAAGTTGATCCATTTGAACAGTAAATGTCTTGTCTTTGTAGTGTATTCAATTGAATATGGGTTTAAAAGGATTTGCAAATCATTGTATTTATGTTGTATACAACATGTATGAGAACTATGGTCTCATTAGACTGTTACGCTTTGGTCTAAAAGTAAATTTAAAAAAATCAGACAAACTGCCTCCACACATTTTCTAGATTGCTAATATCTACTATTAGCACTGGGCTATGTAAAACAGTTTCACCTAATAGTTAATCCATTCATTTTACTATAAGCTGTATTCATCCTGAGCTACAACATAATCGGCAGCACAAGGTGCAAGGTCGACCCTGGACAGGGTACAAATGTGGAAGTATTTGTGTCGTGGGATATTGGAGTACTTGGAGAAAACTGACATCTGGAAGTCTGAATTCTGGTTGGGGTTGAACCTGTTATTTCTGGAGCTTTGAGGCAACAATGATAATCATTTGACCCACCATGATACCCCAATTGTCTGTTTTAAAAACTCTTAAACAGATTGTGTCTGGATCCACCCAACTTCCTGCTTTGTCATAAAATGCATGTAAGTTTGGAATCTAATCATGCTTAAATTTTACTGAGTACAAAAAAAACTTAATGGATATTATATTGAGGCAGAGACTGATTTAGACATGAAAAACAAAGTTCAATTGTCTGGCATCTGGTCACTTATAGACATTTTATTAAGGTGTCTTTGTTGTCTTCATGCTAATTACTGATAACTAGCTTTACAAAGCAAAGAGGTGTGGCTGAAGTGATGTTTATCATTTAATTAAAGATGACACCCTCCTATTCACACACATACAAGCCAGTGCGCTATAGCTTTAGTGGTGAAAGATTGATTGGTGTAATGACACACAAGTCAGGCTTCAATGGAGGCAACAACCTTTTCAGTCAGTGACCCACAACCTGCCCATGTGTGTGTGTATATGCTTGGGCAGGGGGAGGGAAGCAAAGGGAGATGTTGAACATATGTCACCAGTTGTCCCTAAGAGACAGAGAGTAAGACTTGGAGAGCCAAAGCAAAGAGATTTGTGTCTCAGAATATTTAAATATCTAGGCTTGACTGGTACAGGAGTACAAATACAAAAGCCTGAAAAAATGGGAAAGAAATTGGATGATGAGATCAAGAGACAGAAAAGGAAACTGACTCCTATGCAGCTGTGTCCTAGTCTCTTAATTACTGTGCAGACTTGTAAAATGTTAGCATATTAGTGTGTGTATGTCTCAATGCATGTCTGTGTGTGGGTGTGACCCTGTGAATGAGAGACAGGTGGAGTAACTGTAAAACTGGCCATAAACATTAATCATGCTTTAATACTCATAAAAAGCAAGAAAGCACTTACTTTTTTTTACTTACACTACCACTGTGTGTTTGTGTGTGTGCGTGCGTGCGTGCGCGTGCGTGCATGCGCGTGCACGCACATTTAGTTACTCTTGATGTGGTCATATTTATGTACTTGTTAAGGAATAGAATGACTGTGTTGCATTATACATTATCCCCATTCCTCTCTCATTTCTTTTCAGCTTCCATTATTTGTAGTCATATTTATTTAATTTGGAAATTATTTCTTATGTAACATCTAGTTATTTATGTTAGCTGTTATTCTTAACATAGTCTACTATTAACTTGGTACACTGAAAGTGTAAAGTATATAAAACAAGACTTTTTTTTGGTCTTTTTTCTCTTTGTCAAGAGGTTCAGTGAAGTCAAAAGAAATCAAATACATGGTTGGTTGATAGGTTATGCACACATATTATCGTTTTATCACTCTGTGTATGTGTGCACACATGGGCACATGTGTGTTTGGAAGAGTGGGAGACAGAGAGAGAAATATTGTTGCATGCAACGATGACAAATGATAAACTGCACCTCTTAAATATCAATACTGTATTATCCTGGCCAACTTTGTGCTGAAGCACTATTTGGCCTATATGTCAGCAGATATTCTGACCTTTAACCTTTGACCTGTGATAGACTAGTCCAGGATGAAAAGCCACTGCCTAAAATTCCATGAGCTTGGCTGCTAGTACATTGACATTTTATAACCTAGTTCCCAGTGTAATATAAGTTCATTTTGTGACCCATGAGGGAGGCTGTGGCACCACACTGATGGCTAAGGTAAGAGATGAGATTAAATGCTGGGAGTAAGGAGCCAGCCCTAAAAAGTTTCTAAAGCTGCTCAGCGCTCACCAGTTGTGGCCAGTGTGGTTTGGTCCACCTTGGTTTCATAGTTGGCCATCCAAGCATTTCTGATGGCATGATCAAGTAAACTGACTTGGTTTTGGACTTTTGGAGTTCAGCAGTTTGACCGCAGTGGACACCTCTCCTAACTGGTGTGGTTTGCCATCAAAGCTGGGAATGTGCAAAAAAGATCACCTACAATACAATACAACTACATTACACATTTACCTATGTAGTCCCATTAACACTCACTCCATAAGCAAGTGTGCATGCTGTTTTTTTCATGAACCTTGAATATGCCAGTTTAACAAGCTAAACTATTGGAAATATACTACTCAATGTACACTAAATTTGTATGTGTACAATCCTTTTCATCTGCTGCAAACCCATTAACAAACCAACTAATGCACCACTTCTCTTGTTACTATGGATGTCCCTTGCTGGTTGTTGATTTTGAGTGTTTTTGAGTTTCTCCACATATCAGTGTTCCTGAATGTTCAGCTCCTCCAAGACTGAGGGATTCTCTGTTAGCAGTCAGGAGTTGTCTCACCTCAACTGTTCTTACTTACTTGTATGTTAGAGGCATGTCTTTTTTCCATTACATTATCCACTGGCTGTGTTTCATTTATCACCACCATAAATCCAGTCCTGCATGTGATGCTTAACCCATCTTGAGAGCTTTGTCCCTATAGTGATGTTCTAAGGTCTTATACAGTTATGTGACCCAAGTATTTGCAGTGGTGCTTCAAATTTGGTAACCCTTCAGATATTTCTATATTTGTGCATCAGATTTTCAGTCTGAAATGGAGATAAAGAAAAACTTGTTAAATATAGCAGACAAAAATATTATGCATTTATTTATTGACGAAAATCTCATTTTCAGTATCTGGTATAACAGATGGTACTAAATGTTTATGGCAAATGCAGTCCTGCACATTAGCTTAAAGGATTTTTTCTGATTTTTTTTCTTTTTCTGTTTTGGTCATATTTATGCAGACTGTACAACAAACAAACAAACAAATAAATAAAAAGCATTCAGAATTTACATAGATAATATAAGACAACAGTAGCTGATTGTGTGCTTCAATTGTCTCCTATTTTTTGCCTTCTGCCAGTTTGATGTCAGCCAGAGTCTACAGTTTTGTGGTTTGCCTGCTTTTCCACTGTTCTGTTATAAAGCCCTGCTCCAGACGACTCAACCACACACACACACACACACACACACAGTTAAATAATGCTCTTATTTCCATCATTACAATCAGAAAAGAACCCTTTAATAGTGTTTTTGGTCTTTTTCTTATGTCAGTTTGTGTCTGTAAACAGCCTCAGACATACCCAGTCTGAATCAGCATGACAAAGTTCATAAAATTGCTTTAATCTCCTGATTTAATTGCAGGCCTTAATTTTATGAACAACGCTCGTGATGTGCAGTTATGTGGCTGCCATCTCAGACAGTCCTACACACAATAAGCGTGCTAATGGTATAACTAGGCTGGCTAGTTGTTAACTGTGTGATTGGTTGTAACTGTTTGGGTGTGTATTAACTAGAAAATATGGTGGTGTCAGAATGATGTGAACAGCCTGGTTTCCACAGCATCCTAATGGCTCCCCTCTGACAATTTTCTCCTTCCACTGTAGGCTGCTTAATTACAGGCTGCTACCATTATTTAAACAATCTCGCTCCTTCATGTCAGCTCTTGTCTTCACTTGCCCTGTCAGTTGGTTCCTGTTCCTGGCTTCTGGTCCTCCTGCTCTTTTGTTATGATTTGTTGGTTCTAGTTCCTGCTTAATGTCCTCTTCCCAGTCTTGTCTGTCCCTGTTTCTGAATTGAGCACTTACCTTGTGTTCTATTGTATATCCTGCTCCTAACTCCCAATACCACATGTTTGTGTATTTTTGTGTTCAAGTCTAGTTCTTTATATCTGTGTATTCCAATCTTGTGTCTCCTTACTGTTAGCACTCCATCTGTTTTTTTAGCACAGTACTTAGTCTAAGGGTAGCCTGTTAACATTTGCTTTCTCTGCCTACTTTTGTGTTCCTTTATCAGCTGTTAGCTTAGCCACATGGTCCCTCTCTGTTCACACTCTGTCCCCTATCTTGTGTGTTTTTTCTTTGTACTCATCCTGTATTTTTGTAATAAAGCCTTATATGCACTTTAGTCTGTCTCTGTCCTCATTCCCTTTATAGCTAACAGGTGGAAGCTAACTTTTGAAAAAATATCTATGCAGTGTATCAGAAACCATGGGGATCTTAATGGTTTTAGTTCCAATCCATAACTTAGGGCTTGGATGGGGGTCGCTGGGTGCCAGAAGATGCATGGTGGTGGGATAGCACGTTGCTGCTGCACCATCTGAATGCTAAATGTTAACTAATTCTAACTCATTTAAAAGTGGTTTTGATGTTTTTTGTTACTCCCAGCACATGATTTTGACAGCACATGATTCGGACAGATTTTCAGACAGTTTTGCTGTCCAGTCTGACCTCAAGAAATTTTTTTTGCTAATGTCAGCCATGTTGAGTGTGATTCATATTTGAGTTTTAATTTGGCCTTGTTTACAAGGGGCTTCTGGGAGTTGCGGTTCGCTCATTAACAGGACTTGAAAGTGGCTATAAAGAGAGCATTGGTGAAACGGCCCCACACTGACGTCTGTGTACCATGCACACATACTGCCATTTACTTGCAAGGACAGTTCATAAAGACATACACACACCCAGTTAGCACATACAATCATAGGCAATGGTTACTTTCACAAGTTCTACAGGTTCTAGAATAATAGCTGTACATAGTTGAGCATGGTTAGCATGGCCTTTGTATAGGTTACATAGGAAGGATACAATCTATACTCGACAGCCATAACATGAATGTAATGACCATTGATTACAGCTCAATAAAGAGTCCTGTTTGAAAGTACAACTGTAATGTATTAATAAGAATTATTATAAACTGTTTCAGCATTATCTGCACAATGGCAGAAGTGCTAAGGAATATTGCGAGGAATTATTCTGATTTGTGCACCAATATGGCTGCTCTGGATGGCATATACAAAAATTAATGTAGTAATGAAGAAAAACATTCAAACATATTTCAGGAAATAATTACACTTTGCATTAGATATAATGTAAAACAGAAACATTGATTACATGCAACATGTAACTAGTCCACATGAGAATGGAGTCTAATAGCAGAACCCCTTTTCTCTTCTTAATGTGTGTTTGATGTCTAGTACTTGGTTCTAAAGTAATCTGTGTTCATGTATATGTCTCCACATTTGAAAAGCATTTAGTGGTACATGTGGTTTGACTGTTATCCATTTAAACTCAACAATCCATTTTGAGACTGATATCCTGTATATCCATATTCATGTATTTTTGATGGGGAAACAGAGCAGAATATTAAACAAAATGTTTTCAAGTATTGCTCACAAATTACACAATGACAATTTTTGGGATGCTCATATCATATTCATTATTACTGTACTACAATACTAAACTTCTGATTTAAAGTAACACATGTACATTTTATCCTAGTGTGATTACAAAGTTACATGTTTTAGCATTGTATCAAGTTCTTACAAAATACTGAAGAATCATCAAAAGCTGTTTCTGCATTTATACTGACTGGGTGAATACTTATTCCAGTTTCATTTCCCATGGGTCTATTCATTCATCATCCCATCATGTCCCCTCAATAGGGTGGAACAGGACTAGGACCCCTGGGCTGTAGCACTGGGCCGGGTATGATGGGATATCGTCGACACAATGTCATCTCTAATCTGGCATTCTGCTCTACAGAGGTAAATCTTCATCTGTCACCAATAACTGGTGCTTAGTCACCATTACACATGATGTGTACAAACACACCAAGCTCAGCAATGCACTGGCCTAGGAAGACGTGGTAAATATAAGCAGTATTGCTTTGATTGGAATACAAAGGCTAGCAGGTTCCGGTGAGGCTGTCAAAAAGTAAGCATAATAAATGGTTACATGGTGCTTTTCCCCACCTACAAACACTTAAGGTGAAGTTTAGAAATCTATTGTAGATACAGTAAAGTTTTTTCTTGAGTGCTAGGATCAATGATATTTTAATAGTCATACTATATGTTAGCTTTAATGCACGGCTCACAAAATTAGGGGATGTTTAATTATGGGATATTTCATTTTGAAATATCCCCTAATTTTTGTGAGCAGTATGTGTTCTTAACCTATCACCTTCTTGTTTATTATTTTATTCTACTGTATGTCTATATAGAGATTCTTACTCCAGTTCTGGATAAATTGTAATGACCTGTCATTGTCATTGCTCAAGGCAAGGTAAGTATGCCTGAGGACAAAGCTGATTAAACCAGGATAGTCAGAACCAGGTGGATGACAGTTGGATTAAAACAGAGAGAGGACCATATTTAAAGACATTGGTTGGCACAAGTGCCGGTATACCACAGTGCTCATACTAACTGCAAAATTTTAATGATTGTTTAAATCTGTTGTTCATATTGGTCAGAATAAAGTGTCAGACTGTATCTTATGCTTGTTTCTGTCATATAATCATCATCCTTCACTGTTCTAGTCAGTGCCTTGCAATTTAGTGTCATAAAATCAATAGAAAACAATGAAACCCCTTATTCTTTTATTTTGCTTCCCCAACCAACACCCCCACCCCTAGCTGTGTGGGACTTTGTACCATTTTTATCTACGTAAGATGAACTAGAACAATTTTCTTAATCATTATACTTCAATACTATGATCATAACGAATGAAAGCAAGTCCATTTGGAAAACCCCATAGCTCAACTACTCTGGATACATTATGGAATATTACTGTATTGCAAAAGGCAAAGGTAAATATTTTGGAAATAGAACAATATAAATAAGCCTAAATAAGCCTAAACATATTGATCATTCACACATGGCACAGTTAATATGAAGTATCTTTAAATAAATGCGCAGACAAGGTCTGAGTTATTTTCAGCGATAAGCAGACTTGTTAGTTCTTGAAGCTAATACGGTGAATGCAGTAGAAATGAGGAGGATTACAAACTGAGTATGTTTGACAAGGGTCAAGTCATAAACAGATGACTGAGTCAGAACAACGCCCAAACAGTAAGCCTTGTTTGATGCTCTTGGACAGCACTGGTGAGCACTTACCAACAGTCGTCAGATAAGGAACCATGGGCAATTTCCCAAAGACCTCCCCAACATTATCATCAAATTGTGATAATGATATGTTTAGCAAAGAGTCTGTTTTGTGCATTAATCTTGGTAGAATTCAATATCGTAGCAAATCAAATTCAAATTTCTCAAACATCTCACTGCAGTAATGTGCTGTTTATTCATTCAACTTAAACTCCATACTCTTAAAAGTGCATACCCCACAACTTAACGGAACTGTGTAACCAGCTGTCAATTTTTCAAACTCCAACATATCCACACAATAACTCTTACAATTAATTCATTGTCCTTACAATACATAAAGAAAAAGTAGCCAAATGTTAAGCAGCTTTGGGATATACGGTAGGTACTGCTTTGTCTGGCCAGTAAAAAAGTGATCATGTGTGAATATATATGTTTCCCCTACAATAAAAACTGCCACCCACCACTGAAAAGATCAAACTATGAATAAGTGACAGGGCGTTGGACATTTAAGCCAAAAAGCTATGAGGTCATAGCAATTTTTTAAGCTGGTTATAGAGGGGATGTAGCACACTAAGGTGTCCATGATAAGACCTGTCCACTATCAAAAGTAAGCAATCATCAGATTGAACTTGGATTAGAAGATGGTTGCCTGGTTTGTTGACTCTTATATAGTACATGTGGAATTGATTGCACCAGCATGTACTGTGGAAAGAAGTCCATGAAAGTATGGTGTTACTGTGGTCAATGTAAATGAAAATTTGACTCCACCTGCCTAAATATTATTTTGGACTATAGCCATTTATGGCAGTGATATTTTGAGAGTGTCCTCTTTCTGAGGGATAATGCATCCTGCCATTCTAGACACATTGTTCAAAAATGGCTTGAAGACCATGTTGAAGAGCTGGGCTTTAATTTCCCCAGATGCCAATCTGGTGGATAATCTATAGGATGTGCTGGATCAACAACTTTGCAACTTACAGGATTAAGGGATCTACTGCTAACTTGTTGGTGCCAGATACCACAGAAGACCTTATAGGTCTAGTAGATGACATGTCTGCAAGTATAAGCTGTTTTGTAAACAGAAGACAGGTAGTCATAATATTTTGGCTCAAGAGAGAACTGATGTTTAGGCGTGTAATTTTCCGTTGCTTTCCACCTCCTTGCTCAAAGACCTGGATTGAACCAACATCCCATTACAAATCATTCAGGGGTTCTGCGAAGCATTTTGAGATGCATGAAATATGACACTTAAGGCAAAATGTGATGGTAGAATTTTAATCTATTTTAAAATGTATAATTTAAAATGAGGACATGCCAACAAGGTCAGCATGCATATTCTGTTGCAAGAAATCTCTAGTTACTAGAGATTAGAGATTCTAGAGATGATTCTAGTCTCTGGTCAAAATCTAATAGTTAGCATTACAGTTATCAGTTGTCCTGTGTCTGGTTTACTGGGGATTTAAAATATCTGGCCAGGTCTCACTGTGCATGCATCCAATTTTCTGTTGGCCAATGCATGAGTTCTGCCGTTGCTTCTTTCTCCTCAAAAGTTTACATACAGGAGACGCAAAATATATTATAGTGAATTAATGGAAGTTTGTTTTCTCCTGGGTTTTCGTTGTTGCACATCTGCACAAGTTTGGAATGAATAAAGCACATTAGTTAAACTTTATAGAGTTTAACTTTTTATAAAGTCAATCACAACTATCCCTGCTATAATGTGTGGCATATTGTAATATTTAATTGCTATCTAAAACCACTAGGTTATGCTGTGGTAAACTAAAGCTTAATCTAAGAAGTTCCACACCATGTATTGTAGGATACACCCTCTATTTCTCTCATTGAAGTGAGATTCCTAAACTTTAGTTTTATTTCCTGGTTAATTAGGTAGATTAGTAAAAAATAACTTTAAAAAATAACAGTAGAGAATATTTTGTTATTTATGGACATAAACTTAATTAAAGGCAAAAAAATATTTGCTAGGCAGTAGGAAACTCAAGAGTGAGCACACACACAAACATCTTTCAGTCATTCTGATGACTTTCTATTGGGATACTCTTATAGTAACCTAATTAAATTTACACCTACTCTTAATTCTTAACCTCAGTAATCTAATACTTTACTTTCCATACTTTTGGGAACATTTCATATTCACAATTATATATAACCCCCAACTCACATACATACAGACACATTAAAACACAGGTGAAGCGATGCTCAATGTACAAATAACAGACACAAATATAATTTTTTGGAAGTTTTGATTTTTCGGGTTTCCTACGCAGCTTGGCTTCCTCTTTTGTCACATTTGTTTTGATTTTAAAGAATTTATTACATTAAGGGTTAGCCTATTTTTCTTCTGTTTATTTTATATACTTCTGTATATCTCTGAAATATTTTATTAAATAACCTTATGTTTGCATTTGCTTTTACAGCATAAAGCAAAGTACAAATAGCCTGTATAGTTGAAACCTAAGAACTTTTCTCGTGTGACCAGTGTTTGAAGCCACAGACTTTCAAATAGTAGGTTCATAGACTTAAACTCACAGCCCCCAACTGGGCTTTTGAAAATAATGAGATATGATAGTGACTTTTTAAAACTGTTTTCCTAAAAACAGCCTTTTATCTAAATATACACACTTAAAAGTGCATTTTCATAACCATGTAATATAATTGCATATACGTTTATTTTTCAGAATAACCAATTGTAACACTGCACCTTAAAATTCTATTATTAAAGTAAATTGATGCTTCAGATCAATCCCTCTGTATCTATTCTCTTAAGCAATACCTTTTTTAATTTACCTTTACAATATTATCTACACTGATTAGACACAACATTAAAACCACTGACTGGTGACGTGAATAACATTAGCAGTGTGATGTTCTTGGTAAACTTGGCGGAGAAACTTTTGACACTAGCTTTGATGTAAATGTTGCTTTGACACTTAATGCCCACCTAAAATTTGTTGCAGACCAAGTATATCTCTTATTGGCAATGGCATTTCACACTGGTAGTGGCCTCTTTTAGATTATGGTTTGCAGATTATGGCAAAAAGTTTGAGGTGTTGACTTGGCCTACAAACATTAGCGGTTCTAGACGGGGGCCAGGGTGGGCCAGTGCCCCTGTAAAATTGCTCTTGGCCCCTGTTATGGCCCCTGCACTGATCAGCCAATGATTTAAATTCTTAATTTCTTACCGCGACATGCGCTCGTTTGAAGAACGGAACTAACGTGAGTAGC
>JAUZSU010198977.1:0-11715 GCA_034780255.1 Parotocinclus maculicauda | reverse complement strand
TGACTTCGAGGCTCGAGATTGTGACATAATTTCGATCGATTTCGATTAAATATCGAAATCGTGACACCCCTAATATACACACACATACACACACACACACACACACACACACACACACACACATACACATACATAGTGCCCTCCATAATTTTTGGCACCCCTGGTTAAGATGTTTTCTTTAGCTTCCAATAAAGTAAGTTTTTTTTCTAAATAATTTAGGACCACGATGGAAAAAAGAGTAAAATCCAACCTTTAACTCAAGTGCACGTATTCAGTAGGTATTTAATAGTTATTATAATTTAGTATTTAATCCCACATTAAGAAATAATTGTTTAACATCAAATCATGTGTGCCACAATTATTAGCATCCCTGATGTTAATACTTTGTACAACCCCCTTTTGCCAACAAAACAGCACCTAATCTTCTCCTATAATGTTTCTCAAGATGGGAGAATACAGAAAAAAGAGGGATATTCAACCATTCCTTTTTGCACAATCTCTCGAAATCATCCAGCGACCTGGGTCCTCTCCTCTGCACTCTCATTTTTAGCTCACCCCCAAGGTTTTCAATGTGGTTGAGGTCTGGGGACTGAGATGGACATGGGAGGAGCCTGATTCTGTGTGTGGTAAACCATTTCTGTGTAGATTTGGCCATATGTTTAGGGTCATTATCCCAGTGACGACCCATCTTCAGTTTTCGGGCAGAAGCCAACAGATTTTGTTTTAAAATGTTCTGGTATATCAAAGCATTCATGATGCCATGAACCCTAACTAGGAGTACATGGTCTTTGGAAGAGAAACAGGACCACAGTATCACTGATCCTTCCCCATATCTCACAGTGGGCATGAGGTGCTTTTCTGCATACCGAGCTCTTGTGATACGCCAGACCCACTTAGAGCATTTGTCGCCAAAAAGCACTATCTTTGTTTTATCTGACCAAAGCACACAGTCCCAGTTGTAGTCCCAGTACTGCTTAGCAAACTCCAAACGTTTGTGTTTATGATTGAGAGTGAGAAAAGGTTTTTTTCGTGCACGCCTCCCAAACAGCTTGTTGGCATGTAGATAGCGCCTGATGGTTGTTTTGGAGAATTTGTGACCTCAAGAAGCTACCATTTGTTGCAATTTTTTAACAATAAGCTTTGGAGAACTTTTGATTTCTCTTATCATTCTCCTCATTGTGCGTGGTGGCAAAAATAAACTTGCGTCCTTTTCCAGGCTTGTATACCACTGTTCCAGTTGTTTTAAACTTCTTAATAATTCCTCTGACAGTAGATATGGACAGGTGTAGGCGAGTGGCTATTTTCTTGTAGCCATTGCCTGACTTGTGAAGGTCAACACACATCTGCCTTACTTGAATGGTATGTTCCTTTGTCTTTCCCATGTTGAAGAGAAATTGCCTCTGTGTCCCGTCATATTTATACCCCAGGGAAATAGGAAGTTGTGAATTACTAATTGAATGTTCCTACATACTCTGATCAACTTAGTAAACTACTGTAGAAGTGACAGAAATACTTTAATTACATTTATTTCCTAATAATTGTTAGGGGTGCCAATAATTGTGGAACAGGTGATTTTATGAAGAATAATTATTTTTTAGTCAGGGATTTTTTTTCCCGCTTAAAATTCACTTCAGTTGAAGGTTACATTTTTCTACAATTTTCAGTGTGAGAGTATGTTTCCATAATAAAAACTGAATTAATTTGAAGGCTTTTAACATATCTTAACCAGGGGTGCCAATAATTATGGAGGGCCCTGTATTTGTCTGCATGGGTTTACCCCAGGTACTCTCACTGATAAGCACAAAGTGAACTGGTTGCTTTACATTGTGTGTGTCTGACTAGTATCATTATTTCCTTGCTTAAATAGCTCTGAGGCTGATATGGTAATAAATAAATAGATAAATGTTCCACTCTACCTTATCCTACACATTCCACATCAGATAATATCCTGCTGGACCATTTAATTGTGCACAATGCAAAATGTTTTCCTAACAACCAAATGGAAGACAAACCAAAAGTATCAATCGTATTGCAAATTAGATAAATTGTTTAAAAGCTATAAACATGGCTAAAGACTGTGTGGGTTTACCTGACTGGGGATTTGTTTAGAATGCACAAGAACTGCTGAATACACATTCACATTTTGCGAGGAATTCTGCATTCTCTCCAAGCCACTGTAAAATGCAACAGCAGTAAAACTATGGTTCACCAAAGGACGGGGAGATCCGAGCAGAGCTAAAGTTAAAACCCGTAAAAACTGCTGTCTAGAAGAGTCATATTTAGACATATTTCCCTGCACATTTAAATTCTTACTCTTTTGATGCTTATTTAAAAATATGGTTCCATCCAGTATCATATATATTGTCCATTTAATCATAAAATCATAAAATATAATACTGTAGCTCAGTATAAGTTTAAATTTATACACAGAACAAATCTAACAGATGAGGAAATAACTGCTGTCCTAAAATCACAGGTGCATATCAGCAAGTTTATATAAGATCATTGCACAGTATAAAGTTGCATTACATTGCAATTATTCATCTCCTGGATAACTAGTGTAGAGAAAAAGAGATTAGCCATTGGTCATTGAGAATGATTTAGCCAGCTGTCCCAGCAGGAAATAATTAGTCTAAACCCCAAAAACCCAGTAAAGAAGGAGAGGAGTTGATTTGTGCCTGCTGGAATGTAGACCGTATTAGTTGGCAGTGACCCATAGAGAAGAAACACTTTACCACGCAGGTGTGTGTGTGTGTGTGTGTGTGCAAGGGTGTGAGAGACAGGAGGTGTTGTTGGGTTGCCACCTGTACTTCCTTGCATCCTATGTTAGCAATGTTGGATTCGTAGATTTGAGATACTGTTGAATCATAGAGTCTGTAAGCAACCTAAATATGCATAATGTGTGGATGAAACACATTTTTGCAGTCTACACATGCATGCCAATCCAAAAATCCTTGTTTTTTGAAGACAGCAGTGACAGCTGTGTCAATACTGCAGTTGTGAACTTCATTCACACAACTGCCATTGCAAAATACAAAATTTGGTTATGCCGTATTGACAGATGTCCCCTTGAATAACATTATCGGTGCATCTTTAGTTAATTCATTCTTGCATCTTTATCTGTTTCCTTTTTGCAGCTTATCGTAGGAACAACATGCACTGGGTGGGAATACACCCTGGATGGAATGCCAGTCCATTACAGGAATTACTAACATATTCAGACACATGTACTAACACTAAGGGGCAGTTTAGGTTTAGATTAGCCAATCCACTTCAATTGTTGGAAAGTGGCCAGTGCAAAAGTTCACTATTAGATACCCCATTGCAAAATAATATTTCTGCAATAATTATATGATGTAAGTTGCTGTTTATAGAGTAAAGAAAAACCACCGGCTAGTGAGAGAAAATGTAAAGAGACAAGTTGGGTACAAACATTCAACTCTTTAATTATTTTAACTCTTAACCCTGTAAATAAATGTACAGTATCTCACAAAAGTAAGGACACCCTCCAATGTTTTGTAACAATGTTATTATATATGACGATAGGACACTTTGCTACAATGTAAAATAATCAGTCTACAGTTTGTATAACTGTGTACATTTGCCGTGGCCTCAAAATAACTCAACACACAGCCATTAATGTCAATACCACTGACAATGAAAGCAAGTACATCCCTAGGTGAAAATGGCCAAATTATACCTAAAGTATCAATATTTTGTGTGGCCATCATTATTTAGCACTGCCTTAGCACTACTGGGCATGAAGTTCATTAGTGTTTTAAAGGTTGCCACTGGAATCTTCCACTCCTCCAGGATAACATCATGGAACTGGTGGATGTTAGACACATTGCGCTCCTCCACAGATGCTCAGTAGGATTAAGTCTGGAGACATGCTTGACCTCTAACCTCAGTTTCTTTAGCAAAGCAGTGGCCATCTTGGAGGTGTGTTTGGGGTCGTTATCATGTTGCAATACTGCCCTGTTGTCCAGTTTCTGAAGGGAGGGGATCATGCTTTGCTTCAGTATGTCACAGTACATGATGTCATTCAAGTGTCCCTAAATGGCTGCTTACAGCTAGCAGCACTCATTTGGCCCCAAACTATAACATTCCCACAACCATGCTTAACTGTAGGCAAGACACACTTGCCTTTGTACACATCACCAGTAACATAATGTTATCCTGGAGGAGTGGAAGATCCCAGTGGCAACCTGTAAAGCTCTAATGAACTCAATGCCCAAGAGAGTTAAGGCATCACTTGGTTGCCAGTGGTTCCAGTAATCCATGTTCTTAGTCTGCTTTTCTTCAACATACTGTTTATGGAACTTTCTTTTGCATCATCTGTAGAAGTGGCTTTGTTCTGGAATGCCAGCCATGTAGACCAACTTGATGCAGTATGGTAACACCCCCCCCCTCTGGCCAAGCCAAAGCCAACCTCTGGATATGACGCTGAGCATGTGCACTCAACTTCTTTGGTCAACCATGGCGAGGCCTGTTCTGTTCATGGTGTTGGCAATCTTCGTATAGCCTAGGCTATCTTTTTGTAGAGCAGCAACTGTTTTTTCCAAATCCTCAGAGTTATTTGCCAGGAGGTGCCATGTTGAACTTTCAGTCACCAGTGTGAGAGAGTGTGAGAGCAATAACACCTAATTTGACTCACCTACTCCCCATTGAGACCTTGTAACACTAACAAGTCACATGACACTGGGGAGAAAAAATGGCTAAATGGGCACAATTTGACCATTTTACATAGGGATGTACTCACTTATGTTGTCAGTGGTTTAGACATTAATGGCTGTGTGTTAAGTTATTTTGAGTGCACAGCAAATGTACACTGTTATACAAGCTGTGATCTTGTATAGGCAGGTGTGTGTCTTTACAAATTATATCCAGTCAACTGAATTTACCAATCAAGGTGTAGAAACATCTCAAAGATGATCAACAGAACTGAGAAGCCCCCAGAGCTGAAGTTTCATAGCAAAGGGTCTGAATTCTTATGTCGAGGCAAAATTAGTTTTTAATCTTTACTAAATTTGCAAAAATTTATACAATTCTGTTTTGACTTTGTCATTAATGGGGTATTGAGTTTAGAATAATAGGAAAAACTTAATATGTTTTAATTTTAGCACAAGGCTGAAGTGAAAATGTAACAGGATCTGTAGATTGTGGACGACAAGTGACAGATTAGTGTTAATCTTAGCATTAATTAAACCAGTATGCTGTTCCAAACTGCAGTGGTGGGTTTAATGGTGGTGAACCTACATGATCTTGAAAATAAATGTGGAAAGAAAGCCCAGTACCCAGAGAAAACCCACACAAACACTGAGAGGACATGCAAACTCCACACAGGCAGGGTCAAGGCCGAACCAGGGATCTCAGAGTTGTGAGGCGGTAGAGCTAACCACCACCGTGTCACACTAGAAATGATTATTTACATGACATTATCCAAATGTGCAGTTTCACATATGGAAAAGAGTTCAAAGCAGATGTCCATGGATCTGAAAGAACTTTATTCCACTCTTGCTAATGAAGCTGGAGCAGGTCATTTCCACGATACCATAACATTTAACACATTGGTGTTGGCTGATTTCTAATATCATACCAATCATAAGAAATCCCATCAATACTCTAGCTAAATTTCTTCATCCTAATGTGTTTATAGCAAAAACAGCATTTGCCTGAAGTCCTCAGTGGTCTTCCAAATGTAGCCATTGTAGATAAGTCATATTTAATCCACAGTGATGCAGTCCTTCCATAAATTGACTAGATAAATAATAGTTTATATGTAAGAATGCAGTGTTAAACATCTTAATTGCCCATTACCAAAACATTATACAGTTTTTCACTGGAACAGTATACAGTATGTCCTTCTTCAGCATTAACTTCTTATAGCTGTTTGTCTTTCTCTGCTTTTGTTCTGAAACAACAAAGCAAGAGCAGTAAGTCAATTTCATACACACTGCTCAAGTGTCTTTCAAAATCAACATCAAACCACCACTAACAGTAAGGCTTCAACATTTAGTTCACAAGTATATGAATTGGTAAAGTGTAAACTTCAGTCACAAACAGTCAAAGAGCATTTGAACTCTGAATGGCACATCTAATCACAAATGACTGGTCAGGATTTCTATGGTGCTGTGAGAAGTAATTGGAGGTTTATCTGAAAGCAAAGGCTTTTAGGGAACCTGATCTCCTTGAGGTAAATGATGTCTGGCCATAACGTCAGCTGAGGGGGCAGCGTGCTTCACTTTTTCCACTCACACTTGTGTACTGTGAGTCCCAGCTGGCCTGCATTAATCCTGTTCACACTGCTGGTTGATGTGGGGTCAGTGCCATCAGCAGCCATGGACTATAAAGTGTTTCTACTTGCATGTTTAGAACCTTCTATTCCTATTATCAAAACAGACAGAAACTGCTGGTGATTTACTGATTAATGCTACAGATTAGATATAGATCATAGTATTTATTTAAGAGTAAAGAACATTTAAGATATTTATTAAAGGGGCTAAAATACTGTATGTGAATATTAAGAAATGTGTTTGGTTAACCACGATTTGTAGTGCTGAAGCTTAATGGACCAATATGATTAAATGTTAACTACCTAAACAGTTTCTGATAATATATTTTAAATTCTTGGTAGATATAGATCAGGAATTTGTTCTGTGCATATAGCAAGATAGCAACTTTTATGCCTTTAAACCAAAATATTATTAAATATCAGCGTAAAAATAGTTGCAGATTTCCTTGTTTTAGCTTTTAATTAAATAAACCACTTAATATTTAATGCTTAATATTTTATAAGTATTGTAATAGTAAAATAACAGAAGGTATATTATTAAAGTCTGTACTAATAAGACATTTTCCCACAAAATGGTATAGTTCCAGATCCTTTTGTAATAATGTAGGCTATGAGCTTAATGTTGAGCATACAGTGTTGGTATCCGGTTGGTTGGCTTTTGTTGTGTGGTTATTATTTTATAAATGATGACGGTTTGGTGTACCTTCAGAGATGACGGTATTAGTTAGGAAATTCACCAATCCTAGAATAGCACTCTCTCTGAAATCGTAGTGTATACAAACCCAGATATTTCCAGAGCAGCATGTGGGGTGTTTGGTAATTTGTTTACAAACTGCAGTGTGCTGATGTCACTTCACACTCTCCATCACTTTCATTTTGCTCACTCACTGTTTGTCAGATTTATTACTTTAAACCGGAACTTGAACATTATAAATTCTGAGGACAAATCAGTCTTGTAAGCTTTACACACATTACTGATGTTACATACACTTGTACATTTGTGAAAAGTTTTAGTATTTACTTAGTTGTGTATGTAGCAATACATGCTATACTTATCCACTGCTGAGTTTAAGAAGGAGCAGTAAGCGGAAGTTACAGATGCTCAAAAGTTAAACATATTGTCTGTTACTTACCAGGCGTCTCTGATTGCTCAGGCAGAAGGTGCAGATCTGTCTGGGCTGGGAGTTTTCGGAGTCTGAGCTCAGGTCTGTGCTATTAGGCTGGTTAGTAAGGTGGTTGTGTAGAGCACCAGGGTTTTTGTGGCAGGGCTGCCCATCTCTACATGCGTCCCCTGCCAGCAGAACATTTTCTAAGTGAGAAATGTAGCTGGAGGCTAGCCTCAGTGTCTCGATCTTAGATAGCTTGCGGTCTGCAGGTTCGGTAGGTATGAGCGTCCTCAGAGCGGTAAAAGCCATGTTCACACTGTTCGTACGATCTCGCTCTCTAGCATTAGCTGCGTTACGTTGCTGTATGTCTGAGCCTGGCAACCGAAGATCTTGGGATGCAACTGATGGCCTGTAGATATACTTCCGTTTGCGAGAGTCTACTTTGATGGTGCCGTAGCCAGAAGAAGAGAGATGGAAGGATTTGTCATCAGATCCTGAGCTTTCATTGCCGTTCTCATCATCCTCTGAGAGCATGCTGATATCAGAGTAAAGAAATCGAGCAGGACATGGGTGAACCATAGCAAAGGACATCCTTACCTGCTTAGTCGCTCACTCTCAGCCTGTTTTTAATTAAGAACTTTGGTCTTCTTCTCGTTCTTCCAGTCACTGCACCGTCACAATTGTTGCTAGGTGACTTCACTCACACTGTAGTACAACCACAAAATCTGGCCACCAAATGTCATTTAACATCTAAACAAGAAGAAACTGTTTCTGTGACCATCACATAGAGACTCCCAAAGAAAACAGCAACAGAACTTTATATCGTGTACCAAACAATACTGCAAAGCTGGATCACTTTATAATGATTCCATATTCCTTCTTCTTCTGTAGGCTGTTCTTCCAATAACCAGTGCGTCAAGCAGCAGCCAGAGCAGATGAGTAAGTGAATGAGTATACAAAGTGTATCGCAATAGCAATCCCCTTAACAGTTCCACGTGTTGTTACGACTGAGTGTTTCCTTATGCCTTGGCTTTATAATGTGTGTGAGTGAGCGTAATGGCAATGGGGGGAGTGGCTGGGGACTGCTCCCCATTCTCACTGTAAATGCAAAATCCACGGTGAAAACAGGATGGAAGAGAGAGAAAGGGAGCACTCACATGCAACTTTATGATTCTCAAGTGTCTTTTATTGACTCAGTAAGAAAATTATATTAAACATAATAAAACTTAGGAAACGTCTTTGTTCTTCAGTGGATTCTGATCTATTTTGCTTTATATTTCATATGAACAGCTATGTTTAATTATAATATCCTTTACACAACTAAATAGCTCCAAATACAGACAATTCTAACCAGTCTAAAATTGTAATAATCAAACCAGAAAGCAGTACAAGTCTTGTAGAAATGTTGCCTGTGTGGCTGCAGTATGGGAAACTGGTTGCAGAGTGTGAATATCACAGGCAGTCACATTACATTTATTATTATAAAAAGTGTAATTCTTTTTTATTCATAATATTGACTCTTGGACATGGATACTGGCCATACGCTTTACTAGCACTGATTAAAAAGGAAGTGCTGAAGGGCAATGTGAGGTTTAGAAAGGAGATGGTGAGCAGAGCTCAGCAACTTTGGGTGCACTGGCTTTAGTTTAATGAGGCAGCAACAGCTCAGACACTGATTAAAAATGTAACCTGTTTATGGATGGAGAGTGAATGACATTTCTAGCAGGGTTAAATCAGCAAGTAGAGCAGTAAGGAAACAGGAGTCATCATAATAAAATTTGTTTTCCCCCCTACGACCGCTTTGTAGTGCGCTAACATAAACTGGGCTTAATGAATACTATACCGGAAAGCAGTCCAGATTACATATGTTTCCGTATATTTAATTGGCGTTTCTGCCCCTCAGGATTTTGTCCCTCTCCACCCAATTACCCAGTTTTCAGTGTCACAAGTAATATTAACTATCTCTGAATAATGCCAGTAGCAGATCTGTGCTGTCAGCATCTCAATATTATTACTCCCTTTGCTTCTCCAACTTCCTCCTTTCTCCTGCTGTTAAAATCTACAAATTATTCAGAGAGAACCCCATTGTCAACTTTTTTGGCACTAGGTTAACAAAATTTGGAACTAAGCCTTTGCATAGGGCTGCAGACAGCTCAACTGGCTCATTACTGAGTCAGCCGAATGGATGGATGGATGGCCAGAGGGATGAGAGACAGAACTGTCTAGCCTAAGCTGACGACATTCCAAGCCCACAAGCATCCACTCCCGATGATAGAACTCTACTTCTGGACCACTTGAATTAAGGAGTGAGATGAAGAAAAAGTCAAACAAAGTATCATAATTAGCTTTGAAATGGTATACCCTGTCAGAAAAATGACTAGGCTAGAGCAGCATGAATAAAGAAATGTGATGGAAAGTGCTCTTAAAAGGTCAGCTTCTTTTGTGCAAATTGTAGGAATCATTTGACAACTCAAACCTCACTGGTCTGATGTCTTCTGGTAATTGCTAATCTGTGGCCTTGCTTTTGACTTCCAGTCCCTCTATTTCAGGAGCGCAAATGAAGTCAATCCTTCCTGAAATTCCATGCTGTAATTGTCCTGTTACTCAGAAGCCAAAGAATTCAGACGGTAAGCAGGTCAGCCGGCCTGACAGATGGAAAAAGTGAGGCGTTCAGAAACTTCTGGAATCCCATGCCCATCAGAGCCTCTCTGATGCTTCTTATAGCTTCTTATATTTAAATATCAGGGTTTTGATTGTGATTGTCATAGCAAAATAAATCTTGGGGGTATTTCTTAAAGTATAGTAGGATTCTCAGTTAGGCTTAATGCAACTCTGAACTCATCACACTGACGCTAAATTAACTGTATTTACTTTTTAAAATTTAATTCATTTATTTTTTAATAAATTAATATTTTAGGACATTTAGCACTTTGAGAGTTAAAAAAGAGTACAAAGGGAAACTAACAACAGATTTAGTTACTTTAGTAGTTGTAGAAAAAAAATAGATTGATGTTGTCCAGAGTTTAGAAGCACTGCATTATTGAAGTTTCTCCTAAATAAACAAACAAGCAAGCAAACAAACAAGCAACCCCTCTCCTAAATAAATAAATAAATAAATAAATATCAATAATACAAATAATAAAATGTTGGAGTGTGTTATTTAGACTTTTCTTCAATTGCAGACAGTATGAACCGAACCACATATCTTTTGTATTTTCTTTAGGAAATATTTCATTTCTTAAGATACAAGAATTCCTGCACTTCAGCCTCGCTCAACACAATCCAAACCCGTTGGGGCAGAGGCAAAAAAAAAAACTAAACTAAATACTGCTTTTTAACAAGTGATGTCAACAGGTGAATATAATCATGATTTGATACAAAAGCAGCATCCAGGAAATTAGTCTGTGATGAGAAAATCAGGGCAGATGATCCCTAATTTGTCAAGAAATACATGAGAAAATTATTTAAATGATGCTTAAAAATAATGTTCCTTAAAGAAGAATTGGAAGGGATTTGCATATTTCTTAGTCTACAGTGCATAATATAAACGATTCAAGAAATCTGAAGGAATTTTAGTGTGTGAAGGGCAAGGGGGCAATCTCCAATCCCTCAGATGGCACTGCATTTATGTCATGTCATGTCAGATTTATTTATAAAGCACTTTTTATCAATCAAGCATTCTCTCAAAGCAGCTTTACAATTAGCTTATATTCTAATATCTAAGTCCAGTTAGGACAGAGTACTTGTAGCGTGCTGGCGTCAAAACAAAAGAGAGTTGAAATCAACCGTGCATGACCGAAGTTCAAAATGAGTGAACCAACTGGTAGTGCTCCGGTGGGAAGTATTTAGGGAAAGACTGTAACTTTATTCCTTTGTAGAGGTAACAGGTTTTGTTCAGGGTCAGCCTTTGCTTTCTTTGCAAGCAACTCTTTATTCTTGCTACACTTTGAGTGTTTATACCACTCAGTTACATGAGCTTGGCTTAGCTTGTACTTTAAATTAAAAATAGTTTAATGGTATTTTAAACCAGTCTTTGAGTGTTTTGCAAGTGCTGGAATTTTATTACAGTTTTAGTCTCAGTTACATGAGCTCGACTTGTCGCTGCGATGGAAGCTTCAACTTTGATTCATGAATCATTCACTGGTATTGACTCAGGCTTTGATAGCTTGCATGAGTGCAGTCTCTTTCCTGTCCACTATACCGTGAGGTCTGGTTTGTTGTCAGTGCTTCATTTGCCCCTTTGTTTAGTGTTAACCCTTTGTATGTGAGTGTGTGTGTGTGTGTGTGTGTGTGTGTGTGTGTGTGTGTGTGTGT
>JAUZSU010198966.1:0-11716 GCA_034780255.1 Parotocinclus maculicauda | reverse complement strand
AACTGTGGCAGCTTGGCAGAGGTGGGATTTGAACCCTGGACCATCAGGTCCAGAGTCCAGTCCCTTAACCGCTAGGCTACCACAGTCCCTACTAGACCAGGTGAATTTTTTGAATAATTGAATGATTTTATTTTGAGTTGTAAACACTAAAACACTCACTAGCTTGATCACCGAGACTGGACGCAGCATCATCCAGGATGAAGTACACCGCTTTGGTCGAGAGCATGACGCAGGCGGTCAGCTCCACATCAGAGGATTTATAGAAGAGCATGGAGGTCCAAAGAATATGCTTCAGCTCTTCATTCTCCACCTGGATTAAACGGCACAAAGGACACGCTTAAGCATGGTTCACGTAACCATCCAACAACCTGGGAGTGCAGAGCAGGGGCATTTTCAAACCATCCCGTACGTACCTCTGCAATGTTTTCATGGAAGAAGTCGATGAGCTCCTGGCCCCTTAGCGAGCACAGATAATGAAGGGATGAAGACTGAGCCAGGTGAGAAGGACACTGGTTGTCCTCGGAGAGCTGCTGAATGAGAGACTCGCCCGGATAGAGCAGAGACAGAGTCAACTGTGGCTTCTGCACCTCCTGATGAAGACTTAAAAAAGAACAGCAAATTTAGGGCAGACCGTGACATCCCATCACAGAGAGCAATAGCTCCCCCAGACCTCCTCTGAATGACCAATCATGCCGTGCTACAAATACTTGCCCACTGACGACACAAGAAGCTGTGACTCCGTTACTTATAATTACTTATTCAGTTATTCTCCATGTTATTCATTACATTTATTATATAAACTGTTGTGAGTAGTATAGTTTTACATTCTCCTTTTATAAGTCTTCATGATCGTGCATTTGATTTAATTTATTCTGTTCAATATATTATTTTATTATATTAACTATTGTGAGTAGAGAGTTTTACATTCTCCTTTTATAAGTCTTCATGATAATGCATTTGATTTAATTTATTCTGTTCTATATATCATTTTATTATATTTATTATCATTTCTTAATACATCGACTCTTTAACACAATTTATTTATCTTTATCATCATCTTTAGATAATAATTACAAACATATGAATTACTTAACAGTTTAATATTTACATACAAAATGTATTTTTGATGGTCCCGAGGTTTCTTCCTTACAACGTTTAGTTTTTTTTTCCTTTCCACTGCCACCCCAGGCTTGCTCGGACCTAGATGGACCTCGAAGCTTCTCCGTTATTTTTCACTTTGCCTGGGCAATCCTTAGGAGTGCAGAAAGGGGGCAACTACATGGTTCACACTCGGTGTAATACTGGACGTTAATAGATTCGAGCTGCTATCAGTTTTGTCCAGCAGATGGCACTGCTGAATAACAATGCATACCGCAGTACAAGCGTGAAATTAGTCCAAATTGCTAACGTTATTTCCAAGTTGGGTGTAGAACCTGCTCAAGTTTCAAAAAGACATTATAAAAATATCCTGTCTCCTCCAGTCTCTGTCATTTTGCTGGTAGTCAACCAAAGGGGTTTATGTTATTTTCACAAGGAGGTCGATCAGTTTTAATTTTTTAACAATTCCTTCCATTGGTTCATTTTAAAGCCAGGGTTACGAGGCCTGGCTTTAAGGCAAGCATGCACTCTATAAATAAGTGGCCCGTCCATCGGAGTGCTGAGTAGCTGTCGCCTTTGCCGTTCCAGGGACGATCCCCCTGGGTTCTGAGCTGGGACACAAACCATTAACCAGGCCTGGGATGGACTTACATTCGTGACACACTGGAGTTCTCAAAGGAAAGAGGCTGAACAGAGGTGGAAAGAGTACTAAATTCTTCTACTCAAGCACTTTGATGAAATTTTTAATAGAAGCATGTATAAGCATTTCAAGCTCAACATTAAAGACTACAGATCTCAAATGTATTAATGTTGTTTAAAACGTGATCCAATCAGCACAGACTAATCAGATCTAGTCTCATTTGTCTCTTGTAACCTGTGATGCAGAAGCTCGGTCTAAACGCCGATTGAAAACTGATGTTTCCTGCAGTTTGAAGGCAGTCTAGCAATAATAAAAAACAAATGGAGAGTGTAAGCTCTTATGTAAGCTCATTAATAGATATAAATATCCCCACATTTTTGTGAGCAGTATATGTTGGTTACAGGTTCCCAATTTGGCATGTCCAAATCCCCCATCCCATGCATGTCCTCCAATGGAAGTAGGAAGGCTGAAAGCCATCAAGTGCCTCCAACGGCTGTTGACTGAACTTCTCTCCCTTTGTCGACATGTCAATAAGCCAAAACTCCTCTCCTTATATCCTTCAAATTGTACATGTGCAGCACCTGGCTAGGACAGAAGCACTACAAAGACTCAAGCACAGGTATACCCTGTAGTGGGTTAACATATTTGACCTCTGCTCAACCCAAGCGTCCAAGTGCCCCGTTTAAGCAAAAGACAGACATACCTCATTTTGGGCGTTCTTGGAGCAGCTTTGTTCTGTGTTGTGCTGTTGGCTCTTCGCTGGTGTTTGCTGAATTGCCGTAGGGCAATGGTCTTGATGTCCTGGAGGTTGGCACGGAACTGGGCGAACTGCCTCAGGAAGATAAACTTGTCATGGGGAAGAGCAAAGACGACGACTAGATGCTCGTGACCCGCCATGAGCTCTAGAACATGGGCATCGCAAAACGGCTGGTGCGTAGAGCTGTTCCATTTCGGGCTGAGCAGAGTGGCAGCCAGGGGAATCCGGGTCAACGTAGCACAAGGGCGCATGCATGAGCCTTTCGCAGCCAAGCCAATGAAATCAACCTTAAGGACGCAAAGATGTTTTCTTGTGAGGAACAAAATTAAAGGGATGGACGTCTGGCTTTCATGGAGTTGGGACAATATGTCAGGGGGTAGGGCGCTGCTTCGGATGTCCTCTCCAGAGGGACTCAATAAGGATCGATCTAAAACGTGAGCCAAGTGTCCGTTTCTGACTTCGCTATCGCTCTCATCGATTTCCCAAGAGTTCAGAAACTGCTGAATGAAGAGCCGGACGCTCGAAGGTTCGCCTGTAATTTCACTTTGATGCCCACTAGCAATCAAGTTCACGTGGGAATGAACCTGTCTTAAATTTTGCCCATCAGAGAAGAAGTAAAATCTGGAGCCACTGGACAAAGACCACAAGGACAGACAAGTGTCTGGAATGACAAACTGAAATGCTTCCAGGTCTGAATACGGAACCATCAGTGCCATCTCCAGGCCCTCAATTACATTCCGCAAACCGCACGGAGGCTCCTTGGACTGCGCCCGAAACACCAGCAGGGCGTCTCCTGTCGCTGCCAAACAGCTCACCATCTGATTCAGACCTCCTTCCTGGTCTACACAAATACAATAAGACCATGTCACCAGATTTATCTGAACGTTCATGGTTTCAGTTTCCTCAGGCTCCTTATCCTCAAGCATTGACGATGAACAGCAGCCCAAAATCTCCTCGCTGTGATCCGGGCCCATTTCAAAGTAACTGTTCCCAGAATCAGGACTGCCTCGCACAGTCACCTCCACCGTGGGAGTCGTGACTTCACTGGGGGCTTTTCTCTCCAGCCCGGCTTTATTAATCAAATCAGAAAGCTGGGTGATGAAGTCCAAGTTGGCGGTGGTGTAGGACAAATATGAAGAAGAAAGCACAGAGGTGGAGCACTTCTTGATCCAGGGTTCCTGGGGTTCTTCACAGTACAAGCAGCTAAACAAAAGGAAAGGACACAGAAAAATCACACCAACAGAAAACAAAACATTTCCATCTAAACTAAAGTCCACAGCTTTATGACCACCTGGCCATGGAAATGGGTAGCTAAGATTCGCATGTCAAATGAATGCCCACATGAATGCCCAGATCTAGGGTTTCCGAGCAGAACATTACCCAGATTATCACACCGGCTGTTCTTCCCACAGTGCAACCTGGTTGCCATCACTGCCCCAGGTAAGCAGTGCATATGACTAAAAACAGACCCACCACCTCTACCATGCCAAGGTCCAGTTCTGACACTCGCATGGTCATCCTAGGTGCTTTCAATGACATCTGGGGCCAAGCCATTTGACAGGGCTGCCACCCTCAGCATGCCATATATAAAGCCACTGAGGTTAGGACCTTGAGAATTTTTAGACCAAAAAATAAATAAATACAAGAAACTAAATACACCTGGATTAAAAAAAAACAGTGGCTGAGAACTTCTCAACCAGGCAAGTGCACTTTTTATTTAATGTCCCCTGGGAGTAAGAGTTGTGAAAGAGGGCATGAGCTAACGTAGTTTATACAGTCTGGCAGCAGATAGTAGAGCATTCAATAAGACATAGCCATGAACTTTATGTCTTTATCTGTTAGAAACGTTCAAATAGTAACCCCTCGTATAAATAGTAACACCTTCTCATGAGGCCTCCCCCTTTTTTATAGCAAAGTCATTTTTACTCAAACCAATCTCTGCCAGACCAGTCAACAATACTGACCAATCCTAAAATATAATTTGCTGTATCTGTGAGAGGCCATAATGTTTAGGTTCATGCATGTACATGGTATTTAACTGTAGTTTAGTCCTTATCTGAGTCATTTATGTTAGTACACACTTATGCTGCATTATTCCGTTTTGTTTACTTGGATTATTTAACGCCGCTATTGGCACCAGTGGCCATTTATGCAACACAAGTTTATCTAAAGACTAGCCATATATATACACACACACACACACTCATGTAATGCCAATTTTACATGATCATTTAAACAAACACGCATGAACCCAGGACCTTCTTGCTGTGACCTGGTGCCAGCATTATTCAGTATATACAGTACTGTGCAAAAACTCTTACGCCACCATTAGATTAGATAAACCACCGTTTTCACAACTGGGATGTTGGGTAAAACAAATAAAAACAGAATATGATGATTTGAAAATTGTTTTTCAACCCATATTGAATTAAATACACTACAAGACAAGATATTTAATGTTCAAACAGATTATTTTTTTTTGCAAATATTCACTCATTTTGAATTCTATGCATGCAACACGTTCCAAAAGAGTTAGGACAGGGGTATGTTTACCACTGTGTTACATCACCAGTGTTTGGGAACTGAGGACACGAATTGTTGAAGCTTTGTAGGTGGAATTCTTTCCCATTCTTGCTTGATGTACAACTTCAGTTGCTTAACAGTCTGGGGTCTCTGTTGTCGTATTTTGCACTTCATAATGAGCAACACACTTTCAATTGGAGACAGGTCTGGACTGCAGGCAGGACAGTCTAGTACCCGCACTCTTTTAGTATGAAGTAACGCTGTTGTAAAACGTACAGAATGTGGTCTTGCTGAGATAAACATGGCCTGAACCTGAACATCCAGAACCTGCCATCAGATGTGTAATTTACCCATGCCATGGGCACTAACACACCCCCATATCATCAAAGATGCTAGCTTTTGAACTTAGCACCGATAACAATCCGAACAGTACTTTTCCTCTTTGGCCCGGAGGACACGCCGTCCATGATTTCCTAAAACAATTTGAAATGTGGATTCGTCAGACCACAGGACACTTTTCCACTTTGGGTCAGTTCATCTCAGATGAGCTTGGGACCAGAGAAGCCGGTGGTGTTTCTGGGACTGGTTGATATATGGCTTTTGCTTTGCATTTTAACTTGCACTTGTAGATGGAGAGATGAACTGTGTTCACAAATTTTCTTTAATATCCGTTAATATCCGTTGGTTTTCGGCCTTGCCGCTTACTTGCAAAGACTTTTGATGATATTATGAAGTGTAGATATTGAAATCCCTAAGTTCCTTACAATTGCACGATGAGAAACGTTGTTCTTGTTGCTCATTCAGTGACGAACCTCACCCCATCCTTGCTTGTGAATAAGTGAGCCTTTCAGGGATGATCCCTTTTTACCCAAACATGACACTCACCTGTAGAATGTTCCAAACAGGTGTTTTCTGAGCATTCCTTAACTTTCCCAGCGTTTTGTTGACCCTGTCCCAAATCTTTTGGAATGTGTTGCAGGCATCAAATTCAAAATGACTAAATATTTGCAAAAAACAATTAAGTTTATTCACTTGAACATTCTTGTCTTTGTAGCGTATTCAATTGAATATGGGTCGAAAAGGATTTGCAAATCATCATATTGCAGTTTATCTTGTTTTACACAACTTAATTAGAATTGGGATTGTAATTATGTCTCAGTCTATATTAGAATACAATCAGAAAATACAGGAAACTTGTGTGCAGCATTAAAAAAACTAATAAAAATAAATTAGCTTCTATAGGCTACAATGGAAAGTATTTGGTGTTTCCTCCTCTTACCCTTTAGTAATAGTAATTCTGCTTGATCAGGAATGGTCGTTTTGGTAAGGTAGCTGCCAATAAACCACTTTTTCAACAGGGGAACAGGGTGAAAAGGTTAAGCTATGCGAAAGCCCGCAAAGACTGGAATGAAAATCAGTGGAAAACAGGGAAAAAAAATTATGGTATATTAAAAAATTATACCATAACTAAACAACAAATTTAGTGGTGGTTTTGCACAGTACTGTACATTGTGTTCATTTAAACTTACAATAATGTTCAATGATATAATTCAAATTTCTCACAGATCTTCTGGTCCTGAGTATTAACCACTAAGCCACCACAGTCCACAAGAGGTGTTTTTACAAATGCTTATTTGAGTTTGTGGTGTTTCAATGATCAACAGCAGTGCTGCCATTGACACACTTCAACCACTAACTACTACTGTTTTCATCACGTGAAACGCTGTGCATATCATATCCAGCAATCTGGGCCAGCATCTACTGGTGATGAGAGTTCAATGAAGCAGATATTAAAAACAACTGACCTAAAGCTTTTATGGTTCAGCTCAGGAGGAAGATCCAGCGACGAACAGGCAGTGAGTCGAGTTTTAACCTGTAATACATCAGAAAACAATAAAGAATACTTGTCTATGAAAACTACACCCAATAAGCATTGAACTGCTACAGCGTTACACTGCGCTTCACAAAGCTTGAGCCATTTTGTGAAATAAAGACAATGAACTTCAATCATTGGTTCAATTATTGTCTTAATATTTCAGAATCTGAATAGACACAGATAAGACATGATAAAAATCATTCTATTAAATGATTAAAAATGTCAAGGATTTTGTGAAAGCTGATAAGCTGCATTTATATGGCTGTGTAATGCTTTTTACAGAGAGAAGAAGAAAAAAAGGGGTCTTTACTTTAAAATGCGATCCAACCTTGCAAGTTCGTTTGGATCAATCTCAAAACACAGTCGGAACTGGGTGACCCCGGTTTATTGAGAAGAGGAAAGCAGCCTCCTGTACGGAGTATTACCTGAGGTGGGAGCTCAGAAGTGCCGAGCTCATTGCTGCATCTCTGGGCAATTGAAGAATCCACATGAGTCAGTAAATCTTTGGCTTCATTTTCACAGGCTATTTCTGTTAATAAACAGCAGGGCATTCATTATGCAGGCATTAAATCCATCCACTGTGATGAAGCACCAAATAAATACAGAGCTGATCGATTTGATGAAACTAACCTGTCTGGGATGAGAAAAAAATCAATATCTTAAAAGACACTGCTCAAAAAAAGGAGGGGATATTTTAAAATTAATATGAATTAATACGAGATCCCATCAGAACTGCTGGACAATCTGATCCTGTCCACGTCCCATCACTGTCAGTGTGTTTTGACACTTTTGGATGACCATACACCCTACTGAACAGTCAATGTGGGGGCACTCTGATCCAGTTTAACATGCTCCTGAATATGCACCCCATAAATAAAGCACTTGCTACTCGATCACCATAATTGAGTTTGCATCTCATTTGCACAACTTTCTTTGAATTGATCTGCCTTTCTGATTATCTTGTTTAACGAAATAAAATCAAATGCTTCTTTTATTAATTGCTTCCTCATCATTTTGAAATCTCCCCTCATTTTTGTGAGCAGTATACTTTTTAGCTTTAGAAGGCAAGAGCTATATACGTGTTCTCTTAACGGTGCTTCCTCTATAAAAGTACAGCAAGTCTCCTAGATTGTTTCTAACAATTAATAATATAATCTATAATTAAATAAACATATGATGCGTTTTGACACTTACAAAAGAAACAATGTGTGCAGGTCTCTGCATGGCGTGCTGATACATACATGATTACCTTGGCTGGAGCTGGCATAGTGGAGCTGAGAAAGAGAGGGAGGCTGAGCAGTAGCAATAGAGCAAGAAGTCAAAGAGTTCGACCCTCCATCAGCCTGTCTGGGGACATCACTGATCTGACCAAGACAACACACGCCGCTTTTAGCAAAACCAAAAACCACCTTTGTTGGACAAAGGTACTGCCAAGTCAAATCAAACGAAATTCATTTTCACAGCACATCATGCTCTCTTTACTGAGTTCCTTCTCACCACTGTTGCACTAGGCTTGCTCAAAAAGTTATTATTAATAGCCCTGTTATTCGATCCTTTAGATAAACAAATTTACGCACAATTTACTCCTGAAAATGGCCTCATCTTCATCAAAGTTAAAATTTCAGTCCAAAACACCCTGATAACACAAACATTGGTGCTTTTGATGTCTTTATTAAGCATAAATCATTCATTTAGCAGCAGAAGACTTTTTTCCAGAGCTGCTGATGGGTTCGAACCCTGATCTGGGTTTGACATGTGAAGGTCAGATGATCAATCTTTCTTTGTTAATCTTCAGCAGAGAGATTCTTGGGGAAAACTTACTGACAGTCAACAGAAGGCTAAAAGAACATGATTCTCCCTCTACCATGCTTTAAAGTTGGGGATAGGGTTTGCTTTCGATTTGTGACATCAATTTTTTTGGTCAAGAAGTTCTTCTCTGTTCTCACATGCATTATAAAAGCCATGTGGAACTTTCAGACAGTCTCAATGTTTTTAGTGTGCAGTGGTTTTGCACCCGTTTTGGCTCGGAGTGTGTTTCTCTTTTTCCCACAATTTAACACACCCAATTACCCGGTAGTTCAGAGACTCCCGCTAAAGCAGGAGGTCTCGGAGATCAGCTATAACATCCAATGACGTCTGCAAACATCTACAGCAAGAGTCAATCTGCACAGATGAGGTTACTCTAGCTGTGATCTTTTTAGGATACGCACTCCCAGGGGTCATAGAAGGAAGGAAGGTAGCTCAGATTTAGGCTTTCTGCACATGAATGGCTAAAACTGACAGTATCCTGATGTATTCTGTCCAAATTTTTAAGTCTAGGCTACAAACTCTCTTATTTATGCATTTATACTGGGACACATGGCTCAGGTTAGCTCTTGCCTCTTGGTCGTGTTACCTTATGGTTCCTCCCCTTCTAGCTATGCTGCTATAATTAATGCTGCCGAGGTTTCATGCTGCACCTGGCATCAGTGATTGTTAATAGACTCTTGTGCTAGTAATCCAAAGTAACTACATTTTCTCTTTTCTCTCCGAGCTGATGTTCCAGCACCACACACTTAGAGGTTTCATTTACCTCAAATAGATACTAATCCCACCAGAGTGCATTAACTCCCTCCATCATTCAGTTATTAGAAGACAATGTGCCTCCGATAACTTGGGACTGCTGAGGACTCAATATCTTAAATCTATTTAGTTATTTGATTAAAATTTTATTATTAATGTAAATTGTATTATATTTACTTAATTTTACTATTACTACAACTTAATTATTCATTTAACATCTAGGTCACCCAAGAAGGTCTGGTCCCTTTTTTAGTCTTGGTTCTCCCATGGTTTCTTTCTTCTATATTCAGGGAGTTTTTCCTCGCCACTGCCCTAGATTTGCTCAATTTGGGATTAGCCTTTTAAGATAATATAATATTGTAAAGCTGCTTTGAGACAATGCTCTATTGTAAATAGCGCTATAGAAATAAATATGACTTTGTTCTGGATTTTATATCCGGTATCGTACATTTATGTCATTTAGCAGACTCCCTTATCCAGAGCGACTAAAAACTTATACAGTCTTACAATTCAAGCAATGGTGGATTAAGGGCCTTGCTCAAGGACCCAACTGTGGCAGCTTGGCTGGTGGGATATGAACCCAGGACCTCCAGGTCCAGAGTAAAGTGCCTTAACATCTAGGCTACCACATCGTAGATCTGCATTTGTCATAAAATGTAGGATTTGATTAAATATAGCATTCATTTAATAAAGACATTAATATACACATATTTGTGATTTATTCCCACCAGATTTTGATGAGATAAGGTACTAGACAAGACTAAGGTCTAGAATTGTCAAGCTGCCCCTGTCTGGCCCTTGAGCTTGGTCTATAACCATCACTAGCCTAGATCTATTAGCCTGTATCAGCTGTAAGTGACTCTGGATCAGGCTGTAATAGAGTGCTATAAATATTTTAGTTTATAATTTAAAGTGGAGATCAGTCCATGTTTCACGTGCATTAACAAAAAAAATGCAAAATGGTCACAAATGCCTTCTTGTGACTGCATATCTGCATTATTATCCAGTGATCCACTCCTTAAAGGATAAAGCTGAACTCTGTCTGCAGCTTCAGAGCACACGCGCTCCCCTGCACGCCTTCTTTAAACGCTGGAATTGTGTCACAAGACATGCATGTGAATTCTAGGACAAAAACAACTGAATGAGTTGAGATAAACAGATAATCGGCTTGACACTGAAGTCATGCTGAGGACAGCTTTCAGGAACTGAAAAACTATTAGCTTTACTACTGATCCCTTTCTTTTTATTGTGTTCCTTGGTGCCCAGCCTATTTAATGATTACACTTCTTGCACATATTTTTAAAAAGAAAAAGGTGAGACGTTCTGTTTCCCACCCCACCTTCCTCGTGTCTCTCTCAGAATATCCATATCCTTGTTCAACCAGTATCAATAACAAAAAGTCTAAAGCAGGTCCCATCATACCAGATCCAACACTGACAATTACAAAGATATAACAAAGAATAAAATGAAGCGCAAAGCAGCAAAAGGAAAACACTTCCCCTAGACAGCTGAGAAAACAGACACCATTTTCTTTTAGAAACCACAGCAGGAAGCAACATGCGTCAGATACATGACGAGACCTTCATGCATACCTTTTTCTCGTGGGTCGCCATTCTATCTTTCGCTTCTTTGGCTTTCTGAATGGCCTTCAGTACTTCAACGGTGTCGAGCTCCTTCACAGTGGTTACGGTCCCATCTAAACAAACCTTTCATACAGAAATGCACCAAACGGAATCGGTTTAACATCCCATAAATAAATCCAGTCAAACCCTGTAGAAAGTACAAGATATTCTGATCCCTATCTGCTATCCAAACCAATAACTCTATAATAAATGATAGCTTAGAAATCAAATCAGTGCAAGATAATCAATAAAGGTGTCTCTGAATGGCAGTTTGCCTCTACCTGCACCTCCCACTTCCTTCAGTAACAAGTTCCACTTTGGATAGTAGAGGGTGTAGGAAATCTATATAGAATATCATCTACCTCAGCCATGTTACACACAGAGACACATGTTTGTGTTTGTCTTGCCATTCTTATGAAGACTTTCAATTGACCTTAATGCTTCTTTCTTTGATTATTTGGTTTATTTAATGTTACTAGCAGCATCAGTAGCCATTTCAGCAACACCAACAAGGTTGTCTCAGGACTAGTAATATACATACGCACACACACACACACACACACACACACACACACAGACACACACACAGACACACACACAGACACACACACAGACACACACACAGACACACACACAGA
>JAUZSU010198955.1:0-11716 GCA_034780255.1 Parotocinclus maculicauda | reverse complement strand
GGATTGAATATTCAAAAATAGTTACACTTAATTCCATGCAACAACATTAACCCCTCCAAAAATCACAAATAAAAAAAACCCCTCTCTAAGCAGAGACTATGCTTGTAATAGCATTAACAATGGGCGCCACCAATCACTGGCAACCTTCACCTACCGCCCTCCCCAGCAAAAGACAAGCCGGACCTTTTAACCCTACGGTTTTCCCACGCTCCAAACTGGACCATACCATTGAACACCGACGGAGGGGGATTTATATGTAAACCCGGAAATACTAAATTAATCCTTTAAGGTAGTACCTAAGACATAATGGTTAATACAGACCTTTATCACAACCACTAACAAATGAATACATACACAAATGAACCAATATAAAGCACCAATAAAGATAATTAATTTTGCATCGCGTCATACTGCCAATACGCGAGCGTACCTAACCAATATATCCATCCTGGAACATGGCCTCGGTTTCTCTTTTACAACACGAACGAAGCTGCCGCACCGTAGGTAAGCAAAAGCGCTACCCCATCATATATATATATAAAGCATTTGAAAGTTGCCGTGCTTTACAAACATAACGACCGGCTTTTTAAAAAAACACACAAGTATTTCGCGGACCACTGTTTATGTTTGTTGACGCTGCGTGGGGTGTTTTGGTTTATTCAAATACGTGAACATGTAGGGCGTACGTGAAGTGTTCCTCGTGTAGCCATCAATATGTGTGCACCCATATGATTGCAAATACTACTACTATGCATCGTTAGCTGTTTACAGCGAAATTTAAACAACAGTATAAGTTTGAAAGCGGCCATTTGGCCGTGGTGGTGACGAGCCCCCAGCTGGGGTCATCACACCCCCCCTTAAGCTTGACCCTCCTCGTAGCGGCGGGACAAGTAGTCGGCAGTAACATTATCCTTTCCGACCGCATACCGGATGGTAAAATTGTATGGCTGCAATGACAGATACCATCGCGTGATTCTAGCGTTACTGTCTCTCATGCGGTGAAGCCACTGTAGCGCACGGTGGTCTGTCTCCAAGACGAACTGATTGCCTAGCAAATAGTACCTTAAGCTGTCCAAAGCCCACTTGATGGCCAGACACTCTTTTTCGACCGTAGAGTACCGAGTCTCACAGTCGAACAGCTTACGGCTGATGTACTGTACGGGTCGTCGATCTCCCCCTTCCCCCTGTAGTAGCACAGCACCAAGCCCCAACCCTGAGGCGTCAGTCTGCACCGTGAAGGGGAGATTAAAGTTTTGGCTCTGAAGCACAGGGGAGTTGCAAAGACAGTCCTTAAGGTCCTGGAAGGCTGCCTGACAGTCATCTGTCCAAACAACTTTATTGGGGCTATTTTTGCGGGTTAGGTTAGTGAGCTTGGAGGCATGTGTGGAAAAACGAGACCCAGGAAGGACCTCACACCCTTCTTGGTTGTGGGTGGCAGGCAGTTACAGACGGCTTCCACTTTGCTTATTTGCGGTTTGATGTTCCCACTGCCCAGCACATAGCCTAGGTAGCAGACCTCTGGCCTAGCCAGCTGGCATTTGCTGGCGTTCACCACCAGCCCGGCGTCACTGATCCGGCAGAACACGTCTGCCAGATGGGCCACGTGCTCCTTCCAGGAGGAACTGTAGATGATGACATCATCTATATAGGCGGCGGCATACGCCTCTGCCCCCCGCAGCACTTGATCCATGAGCCGCTGGAATGTAGCGGCCGCCCCATGTAATCCAAAGGGCATGGTGGTGAAGTGGTATAGTCCACTCGGGGCCCGAAAAGCTGTCAGTTCTTGTGCCTCTGGCATAAGTGGCACCTGCCAGTATCCCTTGCAAAGATCAAGGGTGCTGAGGTACCGGGCTTTGCCCAATCACTTCACCATCTCATCTACCCTTGGCATTGGGTATGGGTCAAAGGCTGAAATTGAGTTCATTTTTTAAAAAATCAACAGAAAAGCACAGCTTACCGTCCTTCTTGGGGACTAAAACAACGGGGCTGCACCATTCACTGCATGATGGAACAATCACGCCCATGTCCAGCATGGCCTGGACCTCTGCCTTCAGGGCTGGAATAAGCCGTGCAGGGACACGGCAAGAGGTCTGCCTGATCGGACCTGGACCTGTCAACCGGATGTTATGCTGAATCAATGACGTCCGTCCAGGCTCCTCTTTGAACAGGCCCTCAGGGATGACCTGCTGTACATCGTCCTGCTGGCGACTGGACAGATGTTGCAGTGGTGGAGAAGTCTCACCTCCACCAGTGGGAAAGTACTGCTCCTTGGACTCCTCCTCTTCTTCCACCACCCGAGCCCAGTTTAGGTGGCTGGCAGTCTCCGGTCGGGGTATCCACTCTTTAAGCAGGTTAACATGGAACCTTTGTCTCGGATTTCGACGGTCAGGCATAGAAAGTCCGTATGTCACCGGACCCGCTTTTGCCAGAACCTCAAAGGGTCCCTGCCATCTCGCCAGTAGACTGCTAGTGGAAGAGGGCAGTAGCAGGAGAACCTTTTGACCCGGGTTGAAGGTGCGGCTTCGTGCTGTCTGGTCATACTTGGCCTTCTGGTGTAATTGGGCTTTGGCCAGGTTACCGTGGGCCAGGCTGCTCAACTCCTCAAGTTTGGCTCTCATCTTCAACACGTACTCCGCAGTACTAGTCTGTTGTGGTGCTCCCTCTCCGGTCCACGCCTCTTTGAGCACATCTAGGGGTCCTCTCACCTGGCGACCGACGAGGAGCTCGAAGGGAGAGTAGCCAGTTGAAGCTTGGGGGACCTCCCTGTACGCGAACAGGAGGTATGGCAGCCACCGGTCCCAGTCTGCGCCGGTGTCACACACAAACTTCCTCAGCATGGATTTGAGGGTCTGGTTGAAGCGCTTAACCAATCCATCAGTCTGTGGGTGGTACGGTGTGGTTCTAATGGGCCTAACGCAACAAGAGGGGAAAAAACCTGTCTCATGAACCAGGAGTTAAAGTTGGTTCCCTGATCTGTGAGGATCTCTCGAGGGATACCTACTCGTGAAAACAGTTGTATGAGACAGTTAGCGACTTGTCTCGACTTAACATTTCTAAGGGGGTAGGCCTCGGGATATCGAGTGGCATAGTCGCAAATTACTAAAATATAACGGTGGCCTCCTCTACTCTTCTCCAAAGGGCCTACAATGTCCATGGCAATTCTAGTGAACGGCGTGTCAAATATAGGCATGCTTATGAGTGGTGCTCTTTGGCCTCTGTGTGTGTGTGCAGTGAGTTGGCATATGGGGCAGGATTTGCAGTACTGGATCACATCCTGATACAGCTTGGGCCAGTAAAAGCGCTTCGCCACTCTGTCAAGTGTTTTCTGCTGCCCTAAGTGTCCTGACCAGGGGATACTGTGTGCAAGGTGAAGAACTTTGGCCCTCAATGACACCGGGACTACAATCTGCTCTGCTTCCTCAAACCCACGCATGAGTATGCCATCTCTCACAACAAAGCATTCTTTCCCACACACTGCAGCCTTAATGACATCCTCCTCATTCACAACTCTCTCATAACAAGACTTAAGTGTAGAGTCAGCCTTCTGAAGGGCTCTGAAGTCTGCACTGCCTACAACACTACCATCTAATGGTGGAAGGGGCAACTGCTCCTGCACGGGAGTACCCAAAAACTTGTCCCTTCTCTTCAGTGACCTCGACTTCTTAGGCTTGCAAACAGGATGAGTAACTGAAAACGGTAACTCTGCCAGCTCAGCTTGAGCTTGTAACCATGTCCTCACATAAGCTGACGCTACAGGTGGCCTAGCCTGGCCTAGTACCACAGGATATGGACACGAGTCCATTATGCCACCGTTTAACAAATATCTCTGGTCGTCAATTTCCATATCAATTATCAAAATTCAACAAGAAAAAGGAAATTTGTATGCACTGTTTGTAAAAAACAAACAAACAAAAAAACCCAGCTACTGTAGGCTACAGTGGTAAGTATCTAATGTGACGACAGCTACATCGGCATTACAAGTTGACTCTTTTACAGTCGGAAGAAGATTGAGAAGCTTTTAAAGGGGTACGGGATGAAAAGGCAAAGATAAGTTAAAGCTCATTATGAATGATTATGAAGTGACCCAGGATTACCTGGATAATCCAGGTTTCAAAAGTCATTGACAGTATGTTACATACGATCATTATACCATTGCTGAAGCAACAAATCTAATGATGGTCCAAGGCGTGCACAGTACTGTATATAATTAATGATCATAATTATTGTTATTCAATGTGAACTGTTATTACAGATGGCATGTGTAATGTCTCTGGAACATGACATGTGTGTTAGGTTAGTTGGTGTTTCTAAAGTGGCCCTAAGTGTGTGACTGTGTGTGCCCCATGATGGATTGGTGCCCCGACTATGGTTGTTCCTGCCCTTGTTGCCCAGGGTGGGCACCGGCATTACTGATATATTTGTGAAATCTACATTTATATATGTTTTCTATCCACTTTTTAAGGCACATTTTCTAACCCTATTAAGGCTTAGAAAGGCATGATTGCAACTTTAAAAACAGGTTAAAACAGACGAGTACAGGAATATATATTTTCCAGAGTGACTTCTTTTGGAGCTGAACTGTTGAAGGTAAAGAGCCGTTCTTAATGATCCAACAGCAGCAGGTTGCCAGAGCCAGTATTTGAGCTTGCAGCCTTCCAGTTAGTTGTCTACAGCCATAATCCTTGAAACATTCCTTAACCATTCTATCTTACTGGCTCAGTGTCCAGTCCTTACTCACTGTTATCACCACTTCCCTTGCTTTCCTTGGTTCTTGCTTTCATCACCTTTATTTTCCTTTGCTTGATTAAGGGGAGCGAGAAGTGGACTATGTTTAACAACGCACCTCCTAGTGCTGCTCCACAGTGCAGCTGGTTTGTTGTCACTTTCTGTCTGGCTGTAATTTAGATGTTCCTGGTACATATCCTATATTTAATAGATTTTTTTCACCATTTGACTATGAAGTAGGCTTTGCACTTGTTTTTAGAGTAATCCTATTTAACAATTGTGATCCATTTTAACCATTGGTTATTGTATGCTCTAAATAATGACACAAAACCCCCAGCTGACTTTTTAAATTGGTCCCATAATGGAAGCATAGGTTGTTATATAGGTTTGTATTATTAACACATTTGGTTGCACCTTTTTCTTTCTGGTGCTGTTATTCTGTTGCTTATTGCAATAAGTCTAAACTAGGTCATGTCCCAGACTCGCTCCACACAGAGAATTGACTGACAATTGATTGACCTCCCCTTACACTTTATCGGGATTCTACAGGTCAAAGAAGCTTGATGGTCTTTTTGAAGTGGTAACTGTTAGGGTTCCTACCTCTCGCCCCGGAGCGTTCTGCTGTCCTCGCTGATTGTCGTTACAGAGCAATCGCTGAGGTGGTTTATAACTAGTGCTTAATTTAGGACCTGATGACAAACACCTGCTTTCCTCATTACTTAAGTGCAGGTTCTTGCGTTGTTCGCGGCCAGGTCGTTACTCCATCCGCACACCCGACCACCGGCGCGCAGACGCGCACACCTCGACACCATTGCGATCGCTGTTATGGTCAGCTGGTTACATCCCAGGGGCTTATAGTGCTGACGGACATGTACGGGGGAAACCCCCGAGGAACTTAGTTTATTAGGGACTCTTTGAGGGTTTCCCCGTCTGTACTCGTGTACTCCTCGCATGCCTGAGCTCACGCTCCTTTCGTCCTCGACACCTATCGAGTCTCACTCCAACCGGCCGCGCACTCTGATTGAGACGCGCCCCGGCTCGACTTACTCGCGCTATTCGTGTACCCGAGCGCCTTCCGCGATTTATTCGTGCTCGCGCTACACGCGTGCCCGAGCTCACGCTCGCCCTTTGCCGTTTTGGACTACCTCCGTGCCTTGCGATTTGGGAGACGTCCCAAATCAGCGCCCTATCATGCTCTCTGCACGTCTGCCCCGTTTTGGCGCTTCGGCACCTTTCGTGATCAGTTTGCGCGTTGCTTCCACTCGGGACGCAACACAATGACGTGCCTTTTCTTCCTTTTTGTTTTCCTGTGTTCGGGAGCTTTTTGACTCTGCTTTTTCCCCTTTTAGTTATTTCTATATTACTTCCCCATTATTATTATTATACGTCATGGGATTCTGTCACTCCCGCATCGTTGGGTTCTACCATATACCATATCAGTAACAGCCAAGAATCAACTGTTTTGGACGGTGGACAGGGTGAAAAGGCTAAAATATGCCATGACTGACAAAGAGCAACAACTGTAAGAGTGGCCTAAGACTTTTGCACAGTACTGTATGTGTGAGATAACATAATGACCTGCATTACAAACAGTTTAGGATCAAGAGCTGAAAATGAGATGAAAAAAACGAAATGTGTCGCAACATTAACGTACGATCCAAGTCTTGCAATAATAATAATGTAACAGTCACAACGGGTCTAGTGAGAGGGAACTTAATGTGATGCCTAATACTATTCCTATTCACTTCTGTGAAATTTCCCTTCCCACCTGCAAGCTGTTATCGTTCCTCATGGTGTCTGGATCTGACGCCGTTGCAGGTGCTTCATAACTGACTCATATGAAAACCACAGAAGCAATCGTAAAACTGTACGATCTGTGAAACACTGGAGACGATGATTTGTATTTTGTCTGATCTCTTTCACAGGATGTTATTATGAAATCTTAATGACTTCAGTCCAAAAAAAAACAACAACATTGCTCTTTGTGTTCAAACCTAATTCTGTTCATTTAGAGCTTTTCCATGGTTAAGATGAAAAGTGACTCATGTCAGATGAATTTATATAGCGCTTTTTTACAATAGAGCATTGTCTCAAAGCAGCTTTACAACTTTATATGATCTCATAATTTCTACTATTCTAAATTGAGCAAGCCCAGGGTGGCAGGGGGAAGGAAAAACTCCATAACATTTGTAAGGAAGAAACCTTGGGAAGACAAAGACGCAAAAAATGACCCGTCCTAGGTGATCATTAAAATAGTTACGTTTGTATTAATAGTATAATTAATCAAATAATAACAGTAAAATAAAACAATGTAAAGGATACATTTCCCAAATGATTTCTGTACATGTTTACACATGTCAGTAAGTTTCTAGTGGCTCACCAGCTAAAGACTGGTACGAGTTCAAATCCTGCCACCATCAAGAATCTCAACTGCTGTATTTCAGACCGGACAGTTATGCATCATTTTTCTCCAGGAATTCAATAAAACTTGTTACACAAGCTCTGCTGTTCTAACGTGGCTAATCTATTAGGCTTAACTCTTTGAGGACCAGGGGAAATATTTAGAATAGAATAGAATAGAAAGCCTTTATTGTCATTATACACAGCATACACAGTATACCTAGTACAACGAAATTGGAAGCTGCTCTTAAAACCTGCACACAGCGCAATATGTAAACAGAAAAATAAAATATAAAAGTTGTGCAAAAACGCTTCTGTGCAAAGACAAAAATTAAACATATAGGTACAAAGACAGACATATATGACAGACAAAACAGATGAGGCACTGTAAATGACAGGTTCCCATTTGCGGGTTCCCATTTAGCAACGTGATGGCTTTGGGAAAAAAGCTGTCCTTAAGTCTATTCGTTTTGGCCGTTATGGAAGAGATAGAAGCCAGGATGAGTATCGTCCTTCAGAATGTTTCTGGCCCTGCTGACACAGCGGGAATTGTAGATGGTGTATGTGGAATCCAGAGAGCAGCCAATGATTTCTTCTGCCATTTGTCGTGAAAGGCTTGAGAAACAAACACTTAAGGCATGTGTTTCCGGCAAAACCAGGAAACCAGGATAGGTTGTTTCAATCGTATTTGGTGTCTTATGAGACAAATATGTCCCTTGATCCTCAAAGGGTTTGACTGCTAAACTTTGTTCATTTTTTGACCCTTAACTTTTTTACTGTAAAAGCAGAATAATTGTACAAATGAACAGACTTTACAGAGCACTTAGACTAATGTTTCATTTTTGTATAAAATGTTAAATATACACAAAACATACAGAAAATCTGGGGGATGTTTCATTATAGGATATTTCATTTTAAAGTATCCCCTAATTTTTGTGAGCAGCAAAATAACAGCAGACTCTTAGAATGATCTTTGTGCTGTCTGTTTTTTGGTGTACACTTTGGGGTGTGTTTGATTCAAACTATTTTCATATAACTACTTTTTTTGTCACCAGCTTCTCCATGTTCTGCCAAATAAATGAGGGTGCTACATGTCCTAATCACCCACCCACTCTGGCTATTATTGGTTTAGTCGTGTATCTGTGAGCTGGATCAATGAAGAGAGGGGTGTGTGCTTGTTGAAACATCACTGCTCAAAAAAGGGGCGATAAGTTATTGAAAAAGAAGCGTTTCATTTTATTTCAATAAATAAGATCATCAGAAAAGCAAATGAAAAGTCAAAGAAAGCCGTTGTTTTGTTACACAAATGAGATATATTCATAGGGTGAACAGAAGGACGGTAAACTGGACCAGAGTGCCCCCACATTGACTGTTCAGTAGGGTGTATGGTCACCCAAAAGTGCCAAAACACACTGACAGTGATGGGACATGGACAGGATCAGATTATCCAGCAGTTCTTGTGGGATCCTCTTCATATTCATTTTTAAATAGCCTATATTTTTGTGAGCAGTGTATAATCAGATGTAACACCAAATCCCAGATAACTTCCCACTAAATACATGTGCACTCCATAGAAAAAGCAACTGCTCTCCAAAACCATTACTGCATGTTTGGAGTTTGCAAAAGACCACCAGGATTTTCTACAATGCTTTAAACTCCATTATGTTTGCTATAAACTACTGCAGCAACTAAACTTTTGGTGGGATACAAACGGTACGTTTTACAGTTTAGTGGCTACTGTTGTACTTCCTGTTCCTGCTCCATCCGTGGGTCAATATTCTTGGTTGTTGCACCCTGTACAGTTTCTGGTCTGAGTACTTTTGCACAGAAGGAACTTTTTTATGGTCCACCCTTTAAAAGTCAAAAGCAGCCCTGGAACGGAGATAGTTCTCAGGGTTGGGCAGCAGGGTGTAGTTCCTCCCAAATTAGTCCCTGGAACTGTTTGGTGTGAAAGATCCTATTGTGTCACTAGAATAATTACCTCAGATTTTTTGCAACGGGTGGTTTTCTGAGACACAGTTGCGGGGGCAGGGTGTGTGGTTGTCAGGTGAACAGATTAGGGGTCTCTGTGACGGCACGTGGTGTAAATCCGTCAGTTAATTAGAGTGAATACATTTGATGATGCTGTATCTGCAGTGACATCAGGTATCAGTGCGAGTTCACGTTCTGCATCCCTGATTAAACATTGTTAATGATGGGATGATCAGCTCAGATCGGACTGGGGTATGATGACAAAGTCTGAAGGCATTTTTTCAGGACCGGTTCATGTTTAAATGTAGTTTGAAAGAGTTACACTGTTATTCAAGCTACATGCCAACATTTTAAACGTTCCATATTTTGACTAGTAACTCTATACAAATTATTATTCTCCTTTGGATATTCACATAGGATTTGTTTGACAATACAGATATTAAAACAGGAAAAACCGGTGCTCTTCTGTAATACTCTGTTTCTAAATCCTATTCATTGACCTAATCTGTTTGAAAGAGGAATGGCTTTTTGGGCTACACTGGGTGACAGCCTTTCACTGGATGATGTGTTTTGGGGTGCACGGTCGACTATGACCTGTGGAAGGCACTAGCACCACACCCCCCAGGGACGCCTTCGCGCCCCGGGGCGCCTGCTGCTCCCCTGTTCTCCCCCGGCTAAGGGCTTGCATTTCAGCCCCCCGCTCCGAGCCCCTTCTGGAGGTGATTAGCCCCCCAAAGCCGTGACAGATTCTTTCCGAGATATTCGACTCGCTCGTGTTTATTTTATCCAGGCTCTCTTTTGTGGATGTGCTGGACATGAAGTAACCCACTTGAAAACGGGATCAGCTTACATACGCCAGGGGACCAGTGGAGAAGTCGCAACAACAAAAAAAGGAAAAGCAGAAGAAAGCAAATCAATTCCTAACATCAGTGTGGACTGTGCCCATCTTACTTTTGCACTTCTTTGTACCCAACAGAATACGAAAAAGAACAGAGTATGAAGAGTTAGGAAGAGGCAAAGGCATCTGAATAGCAATTTCCCGCAAATCCTTTTTTGAAATACTTCCACCCCTGCTCATCTTAAATCCCCACCTAGCAACGTTGCTCTTTTAAAGAGCCTCTTTCGTCACAACAGTGGTACAGGTCTACAAACGGTTTCTCTCTCTGGGGGCCTGGAACCCCTCAATGCTGAACCTCCTCTGCACTTAACTCAATTTCACACTTCAGCTTTGTAATGGTCCTCTTGAAATACAATCATCTTGTTTATTCTCCATCATCCCAAACAGCTTAATGGTTGGTTATTGGCCACCGTGTCATGTGCCTTCAATTTGATCAAGTGATGGGTGGATTTCTACACACAATCTAAACACTGCCCAGGTTTCACTGTGCATCACCTTTCGTCCACATCCAGCTCTAACTAAGAACACTTTGCCTAAAATACTAACATCCTATAACGGATGCTGCACTCGGCACAACTGTGTTCTGTTTATAGGTTCTTGTGTTCTAACCAACCCCAACTACACAGTCTGTTTTCTCTCCAAACTGTTCTTCCAGTGCCAGTTCCAGACCTTGTACCTTTACCTAGAGCACACTGGAAATCCAAAACTCCCCCACTCCTCCTCTTCCATCTTGATGACTGAGAATGCCATGCCACCAAAACTGTTACATGCCCAATGACAGTGACTGCATTTGGACTAAATAATGCCTAGAGAATCCCGTATAGTCATTGTTTTATTTTTCATTTATACTTATTACATTTTGAATATATCTACACTTGCTACTCCGGGTACAGTCCAAAGACGTGTGTTAGGTTAATTGGTGTCTTTAAAAGTGGCCATTAGTTTGTGATTGTGTGCGTGACTGTGTGTGTGCCCTACGATAGATTGGTGTACCATCTAGGGTTCTTCATGCCCTTGGCGCCAAGAGTTGCTGGGTGGGCACCATATTCCCTATTGTTTTAAAAAGTGTCACATTATAGAAGTAAGGTGCAAAGGCTAGCCTAACCACCTTGCAATCTTGATGTTGCAAGCACAGATGGGGCAGACGTAATTAGAAATTGAAGTTTTCATTAACTGACTCCTATGGGACACGATTTTCATCCATGATAAAAAAATAATTTGATCATAAGCTTATATCGATCTAAAAACATAAGCTCACCTGTGGTCAAATATTAATGCGATTGCAACAGAACGCGTTTATTACTTTTTAATACGTTAACAGACACACAAAACATGGTAACCAACAGGACAATACTTCTTTAATGCATAGGAGTCCCTTAATTAGGTACTTTTAATAGGAACAGCATGTGCAAGCTGTTATCTCATGTGCAGGCATGTCGTTGAACGGTGTACTCACACTGTGCTCTTGTTTGATAATGTGAAAGAATCTACTGTCACAAAGTAATGAGACAAGGCTGAATAAGAAACTGTCGGAAATTGTTTACTATTCTAAATGACTCTGTTCCTTATACTCTGATAGTTCTATACACGTACATTATATATATATAATATATATATATATACACAGTCGATTCCGGTTAATGGAACCACATCGGGACGCGATCATTTTGGTCCTAATAACCGGCTGGTCCGATTAAACGAACATGCCCTATGTTAGAAGAC
>JAUZSU010198944.1:0-11717 GCA_034780255.1 Parotocinclus maculicauda | reverse complement strand
ATGTGAATCTGGGAAAAAATTAAATGAACAGAAGAAAACCGTTGGCTCTCCACCGGAGGGCTGAAAAAGCTAAAAAATTATTATTATTTTTTTTTTCATTTCAACCATTGGTGCTGCGGCGGATCCGAGGAATACCAAAAAAAAATGTTTGGTTTTTTTGTATTCTTCAAATATGATCGTCAGCGGATCCACGAAACAAGCAATAAAAAAAAGTCTGGCCTTAGGAATAATGTAAATTAAATGAATCCACCCTGTATAAGATTTTGCATGCATTATTGGAGTTTTATGAAGTATTATACACGAGTTTCCTGATTTACCATGGGGATATGTTCCAACAAATCCATCATGAGTTAAATGCATTATGAAGCGCAGAATTTAAAATGTCTATACTATATATAGCAGAGCCCATGATAATTAATGATAAGTAAATTACTGATTAAAACACTCACATTAACCTACAGAGGGCCAAAATCATTAACACAAAGCTTAATTTATAATCCAGTGCTACAACAGCTATTTATAACAGTAATTTAGTAAATAATGGATTGAATGTCAAAAGTAAAAGCAACACTTACTCTATGGATGAACTTGAACTTAACTTAGCTGCAACCTGTGTAATGAATCGTCAATCGAGTTCTGGCTAAAATGAGTTGTGCGGCTCGACAAGTCTAAGTATGTGCGCTGAGTAGCAAACAAATAATGAAAACAAAGACATATTTTTCTAGTCAAAAATGCATGGAGTGCAAAATTAGTTTGAAGGTGGTCGAGAACCGAGATACCACTGTATAAAAAAATTGAGACACAGACTTTAGTGAAACCAAATCAAACTTCTATCAAAATAAAACATTTATTAAACCATGGCTTTTGGACAGCTAATAGTCTTTGGCCTGAAGCACACGGCATCCATTTCCTCCAAAAAAAATCTGGAATACTAATTTTTCTGACCACAGTATGTTTCCACTGTGTGACAGGACGTCCCAGAAGCCTTCCTCGTCCGCCTACCTCTGCTGCTCAAAGAGTCCGCCTTTTGTGGATACAGCGTTTGTAACAATCCATGATTACACACCTGATGGCATCGAGACATTTTGCCCAGTTTACAGACTCTAAAAGGGGGCACATTATTGTGAAGCAGGAGGGCATTTTGATGAATTGCCCACCTCTAGGCTGTTGGCTTCAGGCTGTGTGGTCTAGCTGTTAGGAGATGTTGTACTTCAGTTTTTCCATGGTTTCACTCTACTAACAGAAAAAGCTGTGTTTATCTTAAAGCACCCACACTTTAGAACGCTCTAGATACTTCTCTGGGTTTTGCTGTTACCTTTAGGATTGCTTTACATGATCGTTGCAGGATTTTCAGTCTTCAAGTAGCAATGGTAGTCTTATTATGGATTAATGAGCAATATAATTGCCAATCAATATCTTTAGAAATGATTCTGTATCATTTCCACCTTGCCCTCATGTGTTTTGATTAATGTTTGTCCCTGGTGACTGGTTAACCAATCATTTTAAGTAAAGTATCAGTTTATTAGAATCCATAAACAATGCATTTCATAACAACATTTGGTTATGAATGAATGCAGAAATTCATGTCATTCCAGTGGGTTCTTCACTTCTTCGCTCATCTGTATCCACTGGAACTACCCAGTTTTTAGAATTCATCATCCGCCTCAAGTCTTACACTCTAAAGTAAAAGAGCTTTAACACACCACTAAACACTGCAAAAAGCATGAGGGTGGTATAAATCTTTGTTATAAAACCTTTAGCTGGTTTACCCGCCAAACATTTGCTGGTGGTTTGGACGGGCTCTTGGCCACGTTTAAAAGAAACCACTAAGAACGTCTCAGCTCTGACAGACATAAACGCGATGACAGGTCACGATTTATTGAAATGCTTTAAAGACCAGTTGGACCAAGTAAGCAGTAACACCCCAAACCCAGAAGAAAGCTGGCATGTGAAAAACACGTGGCCTAGAGAAGCGAGTTGGAGGATGAACATCGAACGTTTGGTTATAAAGGCACTGTTGAGTGTGAGTGTTTGAATGCGACTGTCACCACTAAGTCCACAAAAAGGAGATTCAGTGTCCCAATGTCTGTGGTCCAGGATTCCCTCTAAAACCAGAAACCCTTCTGAGAAGAGATTAAGCTGAAAAAACAATTAAATAAGCCAGGAGGTGTCTGAAATTACCAGTGGTTATAAAACCTGCAACACAGGGCTTCCAAAAACAGTGTGGATCCATGAAATCATAACCTTGTACACTAATCACCAGAAAGATGTGATGATATAGAATAATCTCCCATTGGACTCCTCTATCTCCTCTATTAATAAAATGTTATTGTGGGTGGTAATAATTTTACGTTATAAAAATCAAGTCTACAGTGTGGCTACAATGCAGTGTGGACTAGGTTATTAAAAAAATAAAGAAAAAAAATTACTCCTTGCTGATTACTCTCACGTTTATTTAACCAAACGCCTGAACGTCTTCCCCAAAGCAATAATTTTATTTATATATATATTTTTAGAAACTAAACTAATTTTTTATTCTAACACAAAACACCTCTAAAATACCAGAAAATAAGCAGCTTGACAAAAAAAACCCCATTCAAACTTCTCCTTATAAAGAGACGATTTAACATGTTTATAAACAAGAAACACGGCCAATAAATATACACTGAAATAAATTAATAGTTAAGCAAACAATAAAAAACGCAAAATGGAATCATATACACAGACTAGACAAAAGCACAATTTAAAAATGAAATAAATAAAATGTGCAGTGAGAGCTGAGACCCTGACCAGGAAAAAAGCACATGGCTTTATGATAAAAGAACATCTGCTATTTAGCTATTATTATTTTTATTTTCTTAATGCACAAAACCAGAACTACCTATTCGCTCACACATGACATCACACCAAGCTAAAGTTGTAAACAAGACAAAAAAAACTGCTGAAAAATTCTGATAATAAATATTCTAATTATATCGCTTTTGATAAATAAAAAATAATGGAAAAAATTATTTGGGAAAAAAATCCTTAGTTTCCAAACCTTTACTGTACATATCTAAACTTTTTTAAAACTCTAATATTAATATATTATTTATTTTAAAACATGACTATGTGTTTGTGCCATTCATCTTCCCCTTTATGTTCTGTGCAGCAGGACACAGGCCAACAGGGACGTTTACCAGAAATTCCCATAGTCCCATAGTGGCATAGATACTTTGCACATAGTGTGTTTTATTTTCAAACGCAATATGAATATTTAACTAAAACACAATACAAAAAAGCAGTTGTGACAAGGGTTAAGTCGTACTAGTTTTCTTTCATCCGGACATAAATTAGATTTTAAGATATTAGATATTTAAGACAGCTTTTAATTTCCTATCATAATTCTTAAGACCTTGGTCGTTACCCAGGAAAAAATGTTCTGTGAAATTTCATAGTAAAACTGTAAATTGCTTGATAGTTTTATTGTGAACTTTCACAGTTCTACTATGGATTTGTGATGGCAATTTGGCCACTTCATGGTTCCACTGTCAAAATTCATAGTCCCACTGTAAACTTGGTTGATTTTGAGCTGACCATAAATTTCTACAGTTCTACTATGGATTTGATGGTAATTCGGCCACTACATGGTTCTACAGTCAAATTTTTTTCCTGGGTTAAGCAAATCAGATGGATGCCACACGGTGCGTGCCTGTACGCCATACCATACATTTTTGGTTTTACTCTATAAATCAAACCATTTGTGGTGTTCATGGGTACTACAAAAGTAAAATGAAAGACAAAAAGAAAAAAGAAATTGTACATTTTAACCTATTCCTTTACTGTAATGTTTTTTTAAGAAGCAAGGATGTCTTTCCAAACTAATTATTTTTATAAATTAATTATTTTGTCCTGGTCAATAAAGCACTCTGAAATTGATACTTAACTGGATCCCACATTTTAATGAATTGCAAAATATAAGCAATCCAAATGGTTAACTAACTTTAAATCCTTCATAATAATATGACTGTTTTTTGTCTGGATTTTTAAATTATTTCTATATATAAAACACTCATATTTGGTTGACTGATCTTTTGGCTGAAATAGTTTTTTTTGTTATTTGCTCACTTATTTATAGTAATTTTTCCAGCTTTATAAAATAGGCCCTGAATTCTGTTATTAAACAAAGGCGTCCGAAAATTAATAAATAAAACCTAGCTTGATAAAACGTTTGCCACATGTAATAAATATGCTGTTTGTATTTTGACCAAAATGTATTAAACAAAATAATTAAACTATTTTAATAACAGGATGCTTTAATGTTTTTTCCTATTAGTTTTAGTTTTAATATGAATTTAAATAATTAAATTTAAATAAATCCTGTCACTACCAGTACAGGACAGTGCTCTAGAAGTTAACACAAATTAAAGAATCCACAGAAACTGCATACCCTGAACATATGGAGCAGAGTGGCATGCAAGAGTTGCCCAGGCAAAAAGACATGACAATCGGGCTGTTCATGACTGGAAGCATGTTATCTGGTCTCTGTCGGTATGTGAATGATGTTAGGTCTTATGTTCATCAAAGATCCAGGAAATCCTTCAATGGTGTGTCCTTTAAATTATGGTTCCAGCTCTAGCTGATTCTGTGATGTTCTGGTGGTGTTTTTAATTAACTGAAAATGGCTCTGATAGTTGAGCTGACAATCAATTTGAACCACAACGCCTACATTAAGCTCTGTGTGTGTGTGTGTGTGTGTGTGTGTGTGTGTGTGTGTGTGTACATAAAACACAATCACACTAAACCTCAATAGAAACTAAGGTTGCAAAAACTGAAGTTAAATTGTAAACAAAAAATGACCAGATCCTTAAAACAGATATATTATTGCACTCTTAAAGTGAAGGTAAATGAAACTAAAAATTCAATAACAAATCAAATTAAAACAGGTTACATTTAAAAAATAATAACCTTGGAACAGAATACGGTTTTTACTTCCCCGAGGCCTTGTCATTTCTGAGATCTGATCCAGCTGTCGGATAATAAGGATTTGTCCCTGGCTCTGCTCATTACTAAAATATCTCCCACATGCACAAGTCAACTATGAGAACAGACTGTTTGCCTACCGTTTACTGTTCATATCCCAGAGCTAAACATGCATTACGGAGATAATCAAAGTTATTTATCTGCCTTGCCCTAATGTTAAGTCTCACCTGTAAAGTTCCTGGAGAGTAAAAAAAAAGGTTTATGAAATTTAATTGATGAAAAATTTAATCACTAACCTACCTCTACCAAATTCTGAGTGCTGGGACTGCTTTTCAGGTAAGTCATGGGAAATGCTGGACAGGACTGGGCTTGTCTGAAGAAGAGGGAGCCCAGGTAGAGGGGATCATCCTTTGGCACTCCACTAACACTGGACTGGCATCTAATTTAGAACACTGTACATGCTGGTTTGTGGGGTGTGAATTCTGGGACAGTGTCCAGACCCAGTGTACAAACCTGATCAGGATAAGAAGTGTTAACATGTTTTGAAAAAAGCTGCTTAACAAACATTAATAGTAAAATGGAAAGTGCTTTTAATGTGCCAATATCTGGTACAAAAAAGGTTCCCATTTTCACCCTGTCAAACACCATACCAATGTAGCCATTTATTCTAACCAAATTATGAAAAACATTTCTTTAAAATCCGGAATAAATCAGTTCCGCTGTTCAAGTTCCTGTAAAGATGAAGAAGAGAGCTGGAGAACAGAGCAGGAAAATCAGAACCGAGTTCCCGTAGTCAGCGGTCTCGTCATGGTAGAAATAGTTTCCGTCCGTCTGGTGTAGAAAGTTGATTGAAATGACTGTATAGAAGTAAATATACAGTTACGATCTGTGCTTCTACCTCCCTTTTCAGCTCCTCCTCAGTGGTGAAGACCTAAGGTCTCTGTAACGTTCAGTTCACCTTCGGGTAGATCTTCTCGTAGAAGAAGTTCTGACCCAGTACGTACAGCTCTCCGTCCTTCTCCCGGACGGCGTGAGCGCGGACAAACTGGAACTGCTCGAGCGCAAACTCGTAGAACTCGCTCTCCATCTTCCACACGTCGGACTGCTGGAGCTTGGAGATGGACTCTTTAGTGGGGGGTTTCTTCTCGCTCGTTTTCCTCAGGTGAGATTTCTTACCTGTGAGAAACACAAATGGGGTTCTTTCATGTATTCCAGCACTAAATAAATAAAGAACTAAACAAATAAGTTAGAATTGAATGGAAATACAAATAAGAGCTGAAATAAATGCAAACATAGCTGAACATCAAACAGATCGCTTATTTGAGCACCTCAGTGAATCTGGGTCATGTGATCCAAAAACAAAACTGAAATACTACTGTACATTTGTGCTGCATCCATTTTTTATAAACATTTTAGTACTTGTGATGTCAGAAAGCTCCCAACAGAGGCGAAAATCACACCAGAATGGTCTCAAGTCTTTAGTGGGCATGTTAAAATGAACGTGCTACTGACGTTTTTATGTTTACATTATAAGACCATTAAGGTTGGATGAGTGATGTCATACAGACCACCATAAGAGACCATAAGAATCTCTTAAAAATGTAAGAATTTATGGTTTTTATAGCAGAAACCAGTAAAAAATAAACAATAGGATTTTAATTCCATTTCTGATAACAGTAATATTTAAAATCTGTTTTTGATAATATTAATTCAATTGCGCTTTTGATAAAAGTAGGATTTTTATTCCATTTTTGGTTAAAATAGGATTTGTTCGCTAACAGCAGCAGCGACACACACAAGGTTGTATCAGAACAAATTCCATACACACACAAGCCAATGGCAATTTAGAGTACACACACCCGCATGTCATTGGACTGTGGGAGGAAACCAGAGTACCCGGAGTAAACCCACTCCACACAGAAAGGACCTGGGCCGCTCCACCCCTGGGATTGAACCTAGGACCTTCTTGCCGTGACGGTGCTACCCAACAAGAGTAGGATTTCAATTCAGCTTTTGATATCAATAGGGTTTCAATTTGTTTACATTTGATCACATGCCAGCTTCACAAATGTTGCTTTACCTTATTAGCTGAATTCCTGTGATTGGGTGGTGTGTTTACAGAAGTGCTGCATGACTGCATGTGAAGAAGAAGTGGATCGTTTCAATTCGTTCAGCCTTGGGAGTTCATACCACCACCTCGGTGATGGGGCAAAATTAGACCTTTGAGCTTTTCCTTCCTTTTGTTGTGAGGGATAACTTCAGTCAGGGCAAGACAAAAGGAAGTCAAGCTCGCCTCTGCACTGCACCAAGGTGGAGGTGACGCCCGCCTGACTGTCCGAAACTTGGAAAATGCTACATTTTTTTTACTGTAGGCAGATTTTGTAACCTTCCTTATTTAAACTGGTGGTCTGAAGTCCCAGCCTCCAGTTACCCACTGGGTTATGATCACATGACCAGATTTATGAAAGATTCCTCTGAGCCGGACTGTGTGTGTGACCTGTGCGGTAGAGGTCAGTGGCTCCTCTGAAGAAGCGAGGGAGCGCTGCCTCTAACATCATAATGAAATCCTCCAGCTCCTCCGTCACTCCCACCAGCAGATACTCGTTCACCAGGTTATACTTAGCCTGCTCCAGAGCCCAGCGGCTGCCCACGTTCCTGTGCACACACACGGGCGCACACACACACATGGGCACACACACACACACACACGGGCGCGCACACACACACGGGCGCGCACACACGCACAAAAACATATGCAAACACACACGCAAGCACACAAACACACACACACGTGCACACAAACGCACACACACGTGAGCACACACACACATCGACACATACAAACACACACACACACGGGCGCACACACACACACGGGCGCGCACACATGCACAAAAACATATGCAAACACACACGCAAGCACACAAACACACACACACACACACGTGCACACAAACGCACACACACACACATCGAGACACACAAACACACACACATACAGGCGCACACACACACACACACACACACAGGAGCGCACACACACGCACAAAAACATATGCAAACACACACGTGTGCACACAAACACACACGCACACAGACACACACACACACACACACGTGCACACACAAACACACACACAGACACACAGACAGACAGACAGACAGACACACGCACACACACACACACAAACACAAACACACACAGATACGGTGTTAAACACAAAATCCTGCATATCGTTTTCACATTCTGTAGTGAACTTTCACTCACTCATTTACATACACGCTGTAACCAGTTTAGAGTACAGGGGAGCCAGAATTGAATCAGCAGCACAGGGCACAAGGTGGGAACCAACCCTCGCAGTTGAGGCTGCACCTTATTCTTTTTGGCTTTTTATAAGCACAGCAGGATCGATACTTTCTATCATTTTTTGTCCTAGACTTGTTTAAAAAGCTCCTAGATGTCTATAAAAGTTTATGATTCAATTCTGGTACAGTTCAGAATAAGCTGCATTTAGATCATATAACACTTACTGCACACAGGTGGGCCATATTTAATTCTTTATTAGGGAACCTTTATGGGTTCTACAACAAATGCTTACCATGTTTTTACAGCAGCTAGGGTAAATACATAATCATTCATTTTATGGGTTTTTTATATATATATATTTTTTTTTTACATAATTTTGCAAACTCTACTGTTTCCTTATCCAAATATAAATGGACTAGTTGGTGTGGACTTTTTTTTTTTCTAACCTTTTTTTTGTCATCTATACATGTATAGATGGACTGGTCCAATCACTTGCCCAGGGCCATGTACTGTAGATATTTTACACATGCTCTCAAATGAAAGGCGCTTATTAATTGTGGTAACATAACTCTGACTCCGCCCCTTGTTTCTTCCGTCTCAGACATGAGCGCAACTGTAATCATCTAAAGTGTCTCACCAGCATTCAGACGAATGACCGCAGAAAAAGGGGATCTGCAGCCAGAGCTTCTCTGGAGCACAGTCAGATCCTCCCGACGCCACACACTCATCAAATGTCTGAAAAACACACACATATCATACAAAAACCACAAAACAGACATTTTGTACTAGTTCCTGGCTAGTAGTTTACACGCATAATGATTGTTAATAACGTGAGACGCTGTGTGAAAGACGGTATGACTGATGTCATGCTGAGGGCCTTGCTTACAGAGTGGAAGTTTGGCAGAGGTGGGGTTTGAACCCTGGACCTACTGGACCTCCATAGTCCAGTATCCTGAGCCACTAGACCATAGTTGGAATCTCTAAGGCACCTTACAATTAGAATTCAGGGAGCTTCTATTACTATATAGAAGTTCAGAATGTCAGCCTTCCATCAAATTCATAAAGTCATGAGAGTCTTACTAAAGTTAGTCATATTTCTATAGCTCTTTTTTGTCAAATGGAGCATTGCCTTAAAGCTGCTTTACATTTTTTAGTTATCTTCTTTTATATAAGCTCAAGGTCAAACTGAGAAAACCAAGGGTAACAGTGGAAAGAAAAAAATCCCTTAACTTTATAAAAAAAGAAACCTTGGTATGAACAAGAAACCAATAAACACCAAAGCTCCTTGGGTGGCTCAGATGATGTAAGAATAATAAGAATTTAACCAAGTCACCCATTTTGGACTGTGGTAGCCTAGCAGTTAAGGTACTGGACCCTGGACCAGAATTTCCAGGGTTCAGGTCCCACCTCTACCAAGCTGCCACAGTTGGGTCCTTAAGCAAGGCCCTTAACCCACAACTGCTTTGATTGTAAGACTGTATGAGTTGTAAGTCGCTCTGGATAAGGACATCTGCTAAATACCGTAAATCTAAATGTAATTCGCTTGTAGTTATTCAATAAAAAAACAGAGAGAACATATAAAAAAATATAATAATAAAATTTAAGATCAGGACATCTCTAGAGTCTTGCAAGTAGAGATGATGCAAGACTTTGCAAGACCACAGTCTGTGATTAAAAGATTCAAAACTCTCTGGCTTGTCTTTAGTGGTTGAGTTGTGTCAGATGTTAGTTTATTAAAAATATACTGCTCACAAAATATTCAAAATGAAATAGTCCCTAATTTTTGTGAGCACTCTGTGTGTTTATCATGAAATATCTTCGAGGCCGGACGCTGTATCTCGATCTCAATGTGTACAACATAGCGTGAAAACCCTGGTTCTTAAAGACTGAATATGGATGCACATCCCTGCTAAAAACAGTTGCAATAGAATTAGTAATTCGTTGTAATCTTTCCGACTTAAGTGAACGCTTTGAAATCGCCTGTTCTTCTCTGTTATGTTCCTGTCACAGACTGCTCAGCCAACGCAGCTCTTCCTTACTTCAGATTTCTGCCTTTTGGATTCTGTTAACATTGTGATTAATTAAAATGTAAAGAAATGGATTTTCTACATTTGTGAATCAATTCAAAATCTTCTAATCTTCTATATTCTTCTGAGAATCAGTTTTCTCCCACCCTATTGACTCCCTCAGTCATTTGCAATTCACAACCTAAAACTTGAATGTAAATATACAACTTAAACAACATAAAACCATTTTTTTTGCAGTATATAGATGTTTCCATGGTCACTGACCTTTTTGTCACCCTGCTTCCTGCGTCTCAGGCCGGGCCGATAATCATCTCCGAATCGCAGAAAATAGTAGTACGACACCAGGCGCTCGATGGGGTCACGCACCACGTTAATATAGATGGGCTTTGCTCTAACTCCGAATCTGCAGCATGAAACGCACAAAGACTTTACAAAGGGTCACAGGGGTCAACCGACTTTGTCCAAACATTAAAATCTATTGATAAAATCCTAATCATCTTTATTCAGGCTGGAATTTGTGATTTCTGATGCTGCTAAGATCCTTTAAATCCATCAGATCATACCACAGCATCTCGGGTGGGTAGGATTGGACTTTTTCCACCATCAGATGGCAGGAGGTATGGAGGTAAATCTCAAAAATACTATTTAAATTCATGCTGTCTACAGAAACTCTGGAAGGTGAAATACGCTCCGAAAGCCTGGTGTAAATCATGTAAAATCCTTTGGTATTTAATTTCATGCAATGCATTAAAAGCTACAACAGTCTGGCTCTCTAATCGGTGGAAACTTGGACTGGTTCTTAAAAATGAACAGCTGGAACACACAGGGTTTACCGAGACGTCATAGTGTATCTTGCAATACCATCCTGGTCCACTAGAGTGCAGCAGCAGTCTTTAAAGCAGAGCTCTGTGCCACGTAGTGTGCTGGATTCCCTCTGTGTTGAGTTTGTTGTTTGCTCATTTGCTCAAAGACAAAAACTGGCTACACAGACTCTATAGCACTGTGACTCTCTGGTTTTGTAACTTCCTGCACTCCTATCGAGTTCCAAACCAGTTGCTACGCATTAATTTATTTTAGTTAATACACTGAAATAAGTAAAGTCAAATTGATTTCTATAGCGCTTTTTATAATGGAGTATTGTCTCAAAGCAGCTTTACTATCTTATATCTTCTTAAAAGGCCAATCCCAAATTAAGCAAGCCTAGGGCGAAAGTGGCAAGGAAAAACTCTCTGACTAAAAGAACCCTTTTATAGTTACCCATCTGCATGAACTGTTGGGAAGTCCCAACCATATTTTCCTAAGACCAGACTTTTTTATTGCTTGTTTTGCGGATCCGCCGACGATCATATTTGAAGAATACAAAAAAATATAAAAAAAAATATACATATATTTTTTTTGCTATTTCTCGGATCCGCCGCAGC
>JAUZSU010198943.1:0-23328 GCA_034780255.1 Parotocinclus maculicauda | reverse complement strand
ACACACACACACACACACACACACACACACACACACACACACACACACACACACACACACACACACACACAGAGGGATACAAGAAGATGCTAGCTCGCCAAAAACTCAGAAGTAGCTCTCACCATCTACCTCTCTCTTGCTTGTTTATTTATATCCCTTCATTCTCCAGTTCCACTTCCCAGAGCAGTTGAGCGCTTTAGTCTGATGAGGGGAGGCAAAGGGCTGGCATAATTGCTCCTCCCATGCCTCTGCATCAATGGATGAGAGCGCGTTCCATTCAGCCCAAGAAACAAAAGCTGAGTGGATTCGGCTTCTCCATCCGGGAGAGGCGAGACGCCGCCAAGTGCGTGCATACATAGCACTTCATATCGTCAGTGGGGATGCGCTGTTTTTCATTCAGCTATTCTGCTTTCTTTATCTAGTCCCCCTTTTCTTCCCCTTCTCTCACTCTCTGAGGCGGAATCAATACATTTTGCTTTTCAGGGTTGCTGGCTTTGCAGCTCTGATGGCTACCATGGAAACACAGGGGTGAGCAGGAGGACTGAGTCCTAATTTAGTCACAGAGGATCAAACTGGGTTTATGCAGTCAGGGGTGGTGGAGAGTGGGCACCCACATGCGCACACACTCAACTACAAACCAATTGTGCTGCAGAAAAGAACCAATCGTTCTCAAGTGGAAAACAACAATTGCCAGACAACTCGTGCAACAAAAACTTTTACTGCTCAGGCCCTTCCATCACAATTCAGACAATGCCGGCACTTGTTTTGAGACATGCGAAGTCAAACTCTACATCTAATCAAATTACTGTTCACATAAAACCATAAGTAAAACAGTTGTGGTGGACAAATAAGGCATGGTTAAGCATGACTCTGGACTTTTCATTAATTTAGCCACCCAAGCCCTGTTTAGATCTGGTCTCACCGATTTAAAGCCTGCTGCTGCTGTGTAATTATGTATTATATAATTTGTTAAATACAAAATGATTAATAGTGAGCTTGCAAATGAATATTGCCCCACTGCCTTTATATAATTAATAATACGTTTTTTTATAGTTTATAGTTGCATCACAATTTGAGGTTCCTGTCTACAGCAATACTGTAAAGGGTCACTTTAAGGGTTGATCGTACCTGAGCACAGTACGGAGACTTTGCCACTGCCGCCAAGAGTTTGAGTATGGGCTGAGACTGAGACACCAGGGGGGTGATGGCATGGATTACAGCGGTGAACTTGGGGTAGGGTTTGATCCCTAAAACAGAACATATATAATGCATGTTAGCTTTTCCTGCAAAACACAATGTTTAATTGCATAGACATTTATTTTCCCCCTCTGGTCCGTTTATGGGAATCGCCTGAGGAAATGTGTTTTGGCTACTATGGAACTGACGTGACAAATCTGTTCTCATATATCTCACTGAATATTTAGTCGTTGAGGCAAATATTTAGAAGCACTCATTTCACTCAATCAAAAGCTTTTTATTGATTGTCCTGACAAATGCTGCTCAATAAGATCTAGGCATGCACAAACTGCAGTGATGCATGACACTAGCCTGCACTTTAATCATCCAATTACACTGACAGATTTAATATGTCACATAAAACAAAAGGCCATCATTAACAGCTCTTAATTTGGAAATCTGGAAGTGGCCATATGCAAGTGCATCACTCTCTGCCAATTAAAAGTACTTAGGAAATTAGGTTTACAAATAACTAGGCAGATAAAGTGTGTAAAATGGATGATTAAACCACTAGCATTGAGGATAGGCCAGTGATACTGACTGGTACAGCCATGTTAATGGGATTGTGTACTTGCTTTTTGGTAACGGTGACTGTGGTAACTGTGGTAACAAAGGTAACTGTGAAAAATTGGAAAGCCAATAATTATAATTTTAGGTTAAACATATGATATGGAAGATTTGGAAATATATCTGTACATGAATTACCTTTAGATTAAGTGTTGCTAATGTTAATGCCAGAGTTTACAGTTTACCAACACTGTGTTGTTTATGCCTATGTAATGTGGATTGTTCCAATATGAACCCCATCCCTGACTTCTAGGAGTATTGTTTCATACAGCTGGGTATCCTTAGATTCCAAGCATACTTACCGAGGCTAGCGTAGTAGAAGGGGTAGTCCCCTAGAAAGGATGAGTATTGGGGCAAGGTGAAGAGCCCTCCAGGGTGGCTATTCCACATCACACTACTTCGGGCCGATTGCTCAAGGATCCGGTCTTGAATAATCTTGAATAGTACAAACAGGTTAAAAACAAACATTTAGCAAGTACTGTACACAGTTTGTTTAAAAAAAAAAAACCTCAAAACCAACGAAAACAAAAACATGTATATACAGGTGTGTGCTGTTTAACAACTGTATTACTTTCTGTAAAACAAAATGCTGTCACATACTATTTTTAAGCTAATGTAATGTAAATATAAAGTGTTTTTTGACAATGGACAATAAACATTGAAACAAAAAGTGATCGGTGTGTAAGGTCTGTGTGATCATATATTTATTTGAAACGGCAAGGGTAGTGCACCAGTAGCCCTATAAACAACCAGAGCCCACACAGCTAGTTCGTTGTAAGTGCCAGTCCACTGCTCTTGGCATTTAGAGGAAGTATGGATTCAGTGGCCTTGCGTATGACCATGAACATTCAACAGTCCATTGAAAAAGAGACACGGATAGAATCAGTGGTTTTTGGAGTTTATATTGTGCCCTTCGGTGTGATGGCAAGCTGGCCTGGTGACAGCATAATTGCTGGCAACTTTGGAACTGCCGCTGAAAGGGAGCTAGATGCCTTGGCAATTGTCCATTCTGAATGTTACGCCTCAGGCACTTTGTAACACAACTGCCAAACAGCGGGCATAAAATTTCAACGGAGGTTGGAAAGACTGGAAAAAAAAGCTCATTTTAGTGTTTCCCTTCCTGTTTTCTTGGCCTCCTAGGGGCACTCAATATCCATTTGCCTTGGCCAGAAAGATTAACCCATCCTCCCTTTTGCCCTCGCAATAAGAACACTTGTCATCTTAAAAATGGAATCTAAGAAAGCACTGATAGGCCGTTTCTCTTCCCTGGCTAGAACGTAGATGCCCACAGGTCTGGCCAGACCTGAAGGCATGTGACTGACGATTCAATTTCTCAATGCAATGATCATAATATTATAACTGGAGCATGATAAATAAAAGGGTTTTATTCCAACAATTATTGCTATGTGCTCATGAAGCTCACAATGAATCTGTCCTTGACTAAACAGAATTGGTGATTGTAATTGTGTGTGCTTAGGTAGAGGAATGAATTCAAATTTAACATCATTAATAAGGAAGTACTAGTAACCAATAAGGAAGTATGACAAATACTGTAAAACCACAGGAGGTGATTCTATTGTTTAACATTAAAATTTGTTGCATTAAGTAATTAGCAGTTTTATTATACAAGCTTTGTTAAAGTAAGAGATCAGCAATGCTTTTTTTGATCTTTTCCTCATTTAGAATCAATCTGCTACACAACAACTGTGAATGTCAGTAAAATATCATGTCAATAAAACACATAAGAGCATAAATCTGGGCCAAGTTAAAAGCCCTGTGGGACTCCAGTCGATCTGTATTCACTTGCATCTATCAGTAATCTGAAAGCAGCTATCTGTAGAATTGCTTTTTTAATGATAATATCTAGCACAGCATCAAACATATCCTTGATGGTAAACGAAACAGAGAAGCATGATGACCAGACAGACTGCCTCAAGAGAACTACATGCAGAATCTCATTATGTTCTTGTTAACCTGAAAGTACTTACTAATCTTGGCAGAGATGGCATGCTGTGGGAAAATGACAGTTAACAGAAACATTTGTTCCCCTTTAATCACAATGCAAGCTAATTAGTGGTGACAGAAGGGGAGACAACTACCATTAAATACTACAAAAGCTTAAATTAAATTAGTTGGAGTCTGCCGAGTGTTTATGCTGTAAACAACGTATGCTTTGTTAACTATGGTAGAAACTGTAACTGATGTCAGAGTTCTGAACAAAAAAATAAAACCCATTAGACGTTTTCCCCCCATTGGACTAAACCAGGGAAATGCTGATACAGCAGGTTTTATTACTTATGAATAACGCAAGGTAGTATAGTGGTTCATCCGCTATACTGCTATTAACTTCCCGTATGGTATGAGTTATTCATATAGCGCTTTACTGTAGCGCTTCATAGCTGAAACAACAGCTGTAACACTTTAATAGGCAGCAAATTATAGAATATATTTTTTCGAGTGGCACACTGGGTACAGCTCGCTAGCTTACCAGGGAGCACAACAGTCTGATATCAAATGAGAGAGGCTCTGTCACTATTGTAAATGAAAGAACACGAAACAGAGACAGGGTAAAGAAAGTGAGACCAGAGATGCAATACAATAACAGTAAGTTAGTACAATAAGAAAAAAACTGTGTATCCAGTTTGGAAGTTTCTTGTGTTTAAAAAAAAAAATCAGAACACAGACCAAAGGCTATATATTGCAAAGATGGTCGAGTCATAGTCAGTACTGCTAACAACTTCATTAGAAAAAATGTGCTGGAATGCCAAGAGTGTATGCAAGTTTGTAAATGTAAATGATTCAATGCCATCAGTAAGTAGCATCAGTGAAACAGTGAAGCCAAAGGCTTAGACATTACTTGAAGAAGCATTTTCATACAGCGCATAGGACAGTGAGCAAGTGATAAAGCCACATTTTAAATGCTGTCTAGTCAAAAAAGATCGGATCAGAGCAATGATTAAAAACAATGGATTCGAGGTATGTCTTATGTTTATCTAAATTTAAAAAATACTTTGGCCCAAAAAAAGGCAGAATAAGCTACAAACCTTATCACGTCGTGATATACTATCAATCTTTAAATTCATGAGCTTATTCATCATTTACATTGGTTATGCTTATACATCATATGATATTTATACTTTACCTCAATATTTTAACATTAGTCTGCTATCCCGAGAGGTATCATCAACACCGCTGAAGTGGCTTCTTGCAAATCTGTGTTATATAAGTGACTGTTGCTAAGTGTTTGTGCATGTGTTATAAAAAAAGGAAGTCTCAACTGTAATCACTCACTTCTAGGGTGGTAAGTACAATCTTCTCTACTGATGAGAAGTAAGCCTCCCACAGGAACTGTGTCTGCTGCCTCAGAGCCAAGATCTTATCCTGATGGATGGAACGGACTGTGGAGGGGATCTAGAGGACAAAAAGAGGGAAAAGGGTTTAAAAGGGTAGAAGGAAGAAGAAGAGATTAATTCACTAGAGCATAAGGAAAAGGGAAAAGAGGGAGCAGGAATAATGTAAATGTTCAATAAGGTACATGAGAGGGCTGAATTATGCAGACAGGAACATTGATGGGCATTACAGTAAAAGCTAAAACCTCATTTATCACTCCATTTACTGTATGAATTCAGATTCTCTGGAACATTATGGAATGTCAGTGGGCACTCTTGGGTCCTTAGGTGATGTACAGCTACAGTGCTCTAAGCTATTGATGGCAAGTGTGCAAAAGTATAACAAGAAGCAAAAGGAGGACAACTGACATTCACCAGGGCTATTTGCAAAAGGTATATTTTAACACAAACGCGCGCACACACACACACACACACACACACGAATCATAAGGTCACAACATAAATAATGGCAATTATGTGGAGAGCTATAGAGCATGGAGAGATGGCCAGTGAAATGGCAAAATTAGAGAGGAGAAATAGACAAGCTATCCAACCTGCAGCAACAGCCTCTCATCTCCGATCACAGCTCCTGTGTTCCAGTCAATAATCTCGGAGAAAGGAAGCTCCCATCCATTACTGAGCATGACAGGCACACATGCTGCCTGCACACATACATGAACAAGCAGAAAGGTCATGTCAATTTATCATTTGTCATAGACTACAAGTAGGCGTCTACAGCCTTATGTAATTTCACTTTTCAATGTTCCGTTCACTTTAGGAACTCTACAATCCATTCAGTGTTAAAAAAAAGTCAACAATAACTACTTTTTGGGTTACATGTCATGATATACTGAATCCATTTCTGAATATTGCAAATTATGAGCAATTTAACAAAATGGTTAAAACCATTATGTATCCTAAGTATCACGTGTCCCTCCTTACCTCCTCAATAAAACACATCCTGTTTCAAAAACTGAATTGAAAAGTACATCTGGTACTTCTACTTAAGTAAAATATAAAAGTAATACTTTAACTTTTACTTGAGTATTTTGAATCAGATTGGAAGTAAATAACGAGAATCACGTGTTCTTTCACCTCCGCTTAATTGATATATTTCTGTAAATCTATATGCAATTTTTTAATAAACATGCTATATATACACAAAATTCTGCCCTGTGCAAAAAGTTTCAGCAACATTCCCAATAATGCACTACTACTTATAAATATATAATAAGTTATAATATATATTCTTATAAGTAAGGACGGCTACACAACGCACGCGCACAAAAATGTTAGCGTGCTGGTCCTCTTTAATTAGAGCTTAGCTAAGGTTACAAAGCCATTCATAGGCTTTACTGTATATAGTATGCAGCTGCTGTGTGTGTGTGCCTGCTGTAACACAGGGCTCGAGGGACCAGACATCACAGCTTTCGGTGAAGCAGTCATTTGGAAGGCTGGATGGGAGCAGGTGGACTAGGCTTGCATATATGCTGTTATGGTGAATTATGGAGGTGGCGAGTCAGCTAGATCTGCAAAGCAAGGCATTAAAAGGTACACAGACAAAAACAATACATTGTGGCTTAAAACTGGTATGTAAAAAGGTCCTTAATAAAATATAGTAATTCTCGGAACTGAGTAGACTTGAACTCAGTTTTGCACAGACCTGGTCTTTTTAAAAGGTAGGACTGTGGAGATAAATTGTATGTGTATAAATAAACCATCTTGTTTTCATTATGGTGTTTAAAAACATATGTCAATCAGATTTGGGATCTGAACAAATACAGACTTGTTCAGTGTGGGAGCTTGATTTGCAATAAGTGCAACAAACTAGTTTAATTTAGTTATTAGATAAAGTATTAAATAAAATAAGCATGCCTGAGTCATTAAATGGCAGTCCTGTTCAATGGAACTGGAGCAGATTTTGTTGAGACAGACAGGACATACTGCTTAAGCTACCAATATCAAATTCAGAAACACAATGCATATATAAATAAAAAGCACAACTCAGCAAACGCTGCAAGAGGAGAAAAATGTTCTGTCACAGGCCTAACAAGTGTGTCCATTAGCGAGTGATGGAGTTGTGGAGGTGTGAGGAATGACCAGCCGCTGGGGATGAATTCTGTGTATTAGCACATTTTGTAATGAGGGCTTGCCACTCAAAGAGTCAGTAAGGCCAAAGCACAGCCGGTGAGCTCTTAACACTCACAAATCTGTGTGTGTAAAAGTCCAGCTCACCTGCAATGCCTCTAGGAAGCGAAACGAGCCCAGCCGTCGTCCTCGAGGCACCAGGCAGAAGGTTGAGTTGTGAAGCATTTCACGGTAGTCATATCTGCAGGGACACAAATGCGTGAGCAAAGATCTGTATTCTTCTCAGCTAACATCTATATACACCATTCTGCTGCGTCTTTTGTTTGTCCTTCTCTCGCTCTACCAGCCTGGGAGGCATCGTCTGGCTTTCCAAACAAAATTATCAGCCTCCTTGGGTAATGAGCTATGAGTGACACCTGCTTACATAAGCTGAGCTGATTTGCCAGCAGTGTCTGGAGACAGGATTTATCCATCTCACACACACACACACACAGCCAAGATATATAGGTGCTATCCATATCAAAAAGACAGAAGTCATTTCTCTGCCACATGTGCTTAAAGCTCAAGGGAGCAGCCATATCACAGATGGATCCCTTCACAACCACACGTACAAGGACGTTATTGAGAAACCACAACCCCACACAGGACCAAGAGGTTAAAAGGATGGCCTCTATTTATCAGGGAGAGTGTAATTTACAGAAGTCTATGCAGGGTGAAGGTTAAGTGACCACATTTCCCTGCAGTTCAGAGTCACCCACATACCCAATTTGCTATAAACTAGGTTGTGACACTGCTAACTCCACTGTTAGACCACAATACCTCCCTCAAGCGTACAGCCTTTTCACACCAATGTATTTCACAGACAGTATTTGACCTATAGTGACCCAGTGTGCAAGAGTATTCCTGAAAAAAAGAAACATTTAATGCAGACATGAAACACTGATTGAAAGTCACTGAGAGCTTGTGTACTGAGAGCTGTCTCGACATTTCGACTTATGATTAATTCCTTGCCAGTTCAGACATTTTGTAGTCTTCAAGTTTTAATAATATAGCGCAAACAAACAAGGCTTGTGATTATTGTAAGTATTCACTTTATTTATGAAAATGCACTCGGTTGGAGAATTACTGACAGAATTAATACTCATGAACTCACTGAAAACAGGATAAAATTTTTTGCAATTAAAAAAAAATACAGTTTTATTAAAACCATGTTTAAGTCAATGGCACGCTGCCATAGTACCACCTAATGATTGTTGAGCCGATTATTGACATTTTGAGATAAATGGCCAATACCTGCACTCATGAGGCAGATCTTCAAAAATAGCGGAAGAAAATTTGCAGCTCTTGCAGCTCAAACTCAGGCAGCTGAAAGCCTTCAAAGAAAGAGATGCTTAGAGAACATTCAGTGATGGTGTGGCCACTTGTGAGAAGATAAGGAGTGTTTATTCTTTCCAAGTATGAACACATTTTGCCATCCCCCAAACGTGAAGACACAATAAGAGCAATAAATGCTCTTGTTGAATGCAATAAAAGTTTTATTGGTATAAAAATGAAAATGTGAATGCAATTGAATACATTTATAGCTTAAACTATCAGTTATTATTATATATAATAATAAATCAGATATTAGTTTTATCAGTCTCAAAAGAAATTAAATAAATACAATTGTGAATTGGCATTATGTCGCGGCCATAGGACACCCTGCAAAACCCACATCAGTTGACCTTTAGTACAGCCTCCCTTTGCCCAACAGAACAGCACAGTTGAATCTATAATGAGTTAAGCAACTAGACAAATGAGCCTGAAGGACCTGGAAAGATTCTGCATTATGCAGTATGCTCTGATTCCTTGCCCACACCAGTTTACACACATACTAATATAACTGTGTGCCACAAAAAGAACATTTAGTGATCAAGGAATACATGTTATTGAAGTATAAAGTAGAAAATACACACACTCTCCCACACTCAGACACCCTTTTCAGTACAGGTGGGCCATGGCGGAGTTTTTACCTCCAGTGTAATTGAATATGCTTCACAAAATAATAGCACAAATAAACAGAAAATTAGGTGGAGATGTAAGCAGTTGCTGTGAAGAACAATGAACCCGATTCCTTTCAAAGGTGCATTTGACTGCAAGTGTTTCAAGGCATACTGCATAAAGCATTCAGGTTAATAAGAGGTCTGTTATTTGAACCCATTAAAATGTGTATGGCATTTAAAGAAAATGGAAGCTTATTATAGGAATGTTTGGCGAATGATTCCTCAACACCCTACTGAAATAACTTAAAAACTGACTTGTATCCGACCTTCATGTCAGACAGTACACGACACCTAGAAAAACCAAAGAATCTTTCCACTTAGAAAATATTCATCCAGCTTCTTTTACTTCATTGCACATGAATCAGATATGACACCAAACAATTTTGCCGATTAACTAAACATGCTGGTGTCATGAAGCACAACTAGAACAATTTCAATGTAATTATTTTAATTAACAGCATGTGTTTATATATGAAGCAGAGAGGAAAAAATGGACTCGATGCTGATCCAAAAATTATGGAATCAATACTTTGTTGCTCCTCCACAGGCTTGAATTCTTTTAGGTATGAACCTCACTAATGAAAAGCTACATTCTACATCAAGATGGTTCTTGCATTTTAGAGTTATAATGCCTTTCTTAAAACAAGAAATAGAAAAAAGACAAGACGCCTAAAAAAAAGCGACCTCTCTGCCAAACCTATTAAAATTTCAGCATACAACAATGCGTTTACTGTTAAGGTGATCTTTGACAGCTTCCTTGGTCTTTTACCTGACATTTAACATCAAAGCATTAAATGAGGAGGGAAGTAGTTTGACTGTGGAAGTTTGACTGTTTTCCTAAGGCAGTCATCAAAAGTTTCATTAAAATGACACCAGGAAAAAATTCTAGCATTATCTCTTCGTTGGATTTCCTTCTTGAATGAGTTGTATAATCATTATAATTGTATCAATTGATAACTCTCTTGCTGAAGGCCATGTTTTCTTCTCATTAAGGTCTCCTCTTTTAACTGTAGACCAATTTCAATCGTTAGACCTATGGCAGAATTTGTTTAAGAAATTTCAAGGTGATTCAATATTTTTCCTTAAACATGGAAGGTTGCAAGTTTATTATACAAATCAGCATTATTTGAATATTGGTCACCAAATAAAAATACCTGAATAAACATGCTACAAGTGTGGTTATGCCATCATTTTAGTCAGGGCATGTAAAATGCATTTAATGCATTACATTTAGTACGCATTTTATGTCACCTACAGGGGACTGTGGCTTTATAGAATTTTGTACTTCGATAATATATGCATTTTATATCCTGTTTGCATAACGTCTCTGATAACAGCAAGTCTAACCTCCCAGACTTCAAATAGTACTGCTAAGTAATCTTGGGAAATGCATTCCCATAGCACATTGCAAGAGTTTGAAACTTCGATATACAATATAGCCTGCAATCTATGGATATTACACCAACAAACTAAATACACTAATATTGTTTTAAACAGTACAATTTTAAAGAAACAATAAGGGGCATTATTAGTTTAATTTCACCACATGCCTAACGTTCTTGTTGAATAATAATATGCAAAAACAACATGTATGTAAATATTAATGTCCCAGTGCTGCTACTTGGCTGTATGGGTGCAGAGCAAATATGGCAAAGCAATACCCCAGAGCATGAAAGGAAATACATTAAAATACAATCTGTAAAAAACAGATTCAGAGTTTGAATCATTCAGTTGTTTTCTTTGTCACAGCTTGCCACGGGCTACAAGTAGACATGAACAGTTATATCTTGGAATCTCAGTAGTTTTTATTCTGAGAAGGTAATAAGTTGGAACCAGTGATCGAATGTGAGAGTAGCTGTAGCAATACTCCAGGAACAAGTTCTTCCAGTCCATAGATGTTCTAAAAGTCAAAACCATGCCACTATTTAAAGCATTTTATGTCAAAGTGAAAAAACGGATGCTTTTATGTAAAAAAACTACTCTAGTGGAAAAATGGAGGCTTTTATGTCAAAAAACTACTCCAGTGGAAAAAGAGGTAATCACTTTATTACGTACACATTTTGTTTTCACACCCACTGCCCATTTGATCAGTTTCGCATACCATACAGCAGTACTTTGAACTGTAGTCCATTTTGTTAGTCCCTCTTACTCTGTTTTTAATGGTTCGGCCCATCACAGATGAGATACTTCGGTGGTGGATCATAAGAATAGTCCATCAACCAAAATTCCAGCCACTAGTATTTTGTGAGCACTTCTGAAGGTTTAGAGGATGACTAACAGACTGTGCAACGGATGAGCTACTATCTCTGAATTTACAGCTACAAGGTGGAACAATATGGTAGATGTCATATAGACTGCACATTGATTGAATAACAGTGTTTAAAAACTCCAGCAGCAGTGCTTTGTCTGATCCACTCATACCAGCACAACAGACACAAACACCACCATCACCACATCAGCGTCACCCCAGTGCTGAGAATGATCCACCACTCGACTAGTGGGGGTCTTGATCATTAAAGAACAGAGAAAAGTGGACTACAAAGTATATAAACAGGTGGACTTCAACCTGTAATTGTATTATAACAAACCACTCCTATATTGTAAATTAAATTGATAAAATGGACAACGAGTGTGGAAATGTGTAGATACCTAATAAAGTTACAGGTGTGCTTATTTTGGTCACTGTGAGGATGATGGATTGAAAGCTTTTAGTACACTGGAATGGAGATTTGAATACACCAGCCAGCACAACAGATATGTGTAGAGTTGCCAATTAAATGGGGACTGCCCCTGGCAAAAACTATGCAATCACCACATATGTTCATGCAGCTTTTTTTTAGCTTGAAGATAATAATTACGCCAACAACTGTTGTTTAATAGCTGAACATTCTGGCTTTGTGAAGAATACCTTAGAAAAACTTTATTTTGATTAATTAACAGCATATTTTTTTCAGTTAAAGTAGAGGAATAAATGACCACTAAATATTTTTGCTATTCCACTGACTTAAATACTCTGAGGAAGAACTAATTAACTATTACTACACCAAGGTGGTTCCTACTTTCTTGAATAGCTGCTGACATATCAACTTTGTAGGATGGGACCAGCACATTAGCAATTGTTAGACACATCTCATTAGGAAACACCAACATCCATGTTGGATTTCCTTCTTGAGTGTTTTATATTTGCAATTGTGCCAATTTTCAATTAGCCCACCGCCATGTCCCCAAGCTTGTTAAGTTCTGCAAGATCTTTTTTTTTTGCATTTTTAAACTTCAGTTTGTTAGACAATGCAGAATACAAGTTTCACCATTGAAATATATTTTTGGATACTTGATGTGGAAAAATATGCCATTAAATGTGTCTGTATAACTTCTGTATCAGTCATCCAGGCCATGGTAGACTTGAGTGTTGAGTTGAAGGCAACTGAACTTGGCACACCCTGTCAGTACATGAGCTCTTGGGATCACAGGGACAAAGGTTGCGATGGTCCATTAGTTAGGGATTTCTGCAGATTAAGTAGAGGAAAGGGATCTCAGGACTGCTTAGTAGCTTTGAGTATAAAGCAGTCTTGAGATCCTTTCCCAGGAGGTTTCGGCTGTGGTGGCCTAGCGGTTAAGGTACTGGACTCTGGCAGCTTGGCAGAGGTGGGATTTGAACCCTGGACCATCCACAGTTGGGTCCTTGAGCAAGACCCTTAACCGACCATTGCTTGGATTGTAAGACTATTAATTGTAAGTCGCTCTGGATAAGGGCGTCTGCTAAATGACGTAAATGTAAATGTAAACCACCATTCACACCTTAACCCATGTGTTTCTAACAACTTACATGATGCAGGGTGGGTGGGGCAACAACTCAGAAATGGGTCAGAACTTACGCCCACTCATGTATTCACAGGGTGGGTTAAATGCCTTTACAACCACCTCAGAGCTAAGAACCCCATTAGACGTTAAATACCTGGGACTCCCGATCAGCTTCAAAAACTAAATAAGACTTTCAAATGATAGGTGAAACTTTGAAGTCTAGTTGCCTTCAAGTCAACACTCAAGAATTCCATTAATTCAAATAAATTGTTTGACGTATGCTTCACAGCAAGTCAGAATGCTCAGCTATTAAACAAAAATGTTTGCGGTTTGATTAGTTTTTACTACAAAGTAGAGCCAAGTCATTTATTTATATAGCATTCTTTACAACAGAGCATTGTCTCAAAGCAGTATTACAAGCATCTAGGAGCACAGCCCTAGTTGAGCAAACCTAGAGTGACAGATGAAAGAAATAACTTCTTAAATGTGAGGAGGAAAAATCTGTAGGATCTTGTAGGACCAAGACTCAAAAAGGTATCCAACTTCTTGGAGCAGCCTAGCATACATTTAAAAATTACATCAAATAATTTGATTCTTCAGAATAAATAAAACATTCATACAATAACATTTATTTAATAAAAGTATACACATAAAATATAATGAAATAAAAAAACAGAAAGACAAAACAGTCCAGTCTTTTTCCATAACAGTTAAATGCATTCATTTAAGATTCTCATGTCTCCTGCCAGGTAACAGTTCTGCTGGCGTGGCATTAGTCATTCTTTCAAAGCCTGTCTCAGGCAACAGATTTCCTTTTAAACTTCCTTTTAAAGCAATATCTCAATCTACACAATCTGTGAAGTGCGTGAGTCATTTCAGACAAACCTCAACCTCATCCCTCTCGCTTTGTTTATGCTTCTTCATCTTTTCAACCCAATTTTCATACATGAGTAGAGAGAGATTCAATCAAATATGCCCACTTTTTATACGTTCCAAATGTTATTTGAACCCATAAACTACAGTGTTATGATTATGCAGCTCTGTGGTGTAATGACACTCGTACATATGAAACAGGAATGCACAACGGAATAGACGCATTGGCTGGTTACAGTCCCCAAGCCTTATTTAGATATTTTAAGGAAAGCATGAAATAATCGCTGCTCGTGTTTGTCACTCTATTCACCACCTCACATAACATTGCCATGATTATGCACAGAGTACAATGTTCCTAATTAAAGCAGGCAAACTGACTGAGCATGGATTGTGTGGAACGCTGCACACACATATGGTATAAATTCAAGGCAAGTGTGTGTCTAGCGTATACAGCATGATGAATCTTTTACTGTGAGGGGGGTGATATCGAATTGTGTATATATATATGCAATTTTCACCAATTTTGAAATATCCCCTAATTTTTGTGTGCAGTGTAGTTTAACTCTTGGTGAAAGATCTAATGACTGATAGACATGCCTCTATGACGTACTCAAAGACATTTTGCCCAGTTGACAGACGGAGGGGAGGGGCATGTCATTGGACAGAAAAAAGCAAGATTGTTGCTTTGATGAAATGCCCATCATCTAGGCCATTCTGAGCTAGCTGTTTGGAGGTGTTGAGTGTAGTGGTTTGGTGAAAGTTCACACAATAAACAGGTTCCAGACGTCTCTGACTGATCACCACCAGAGGGGATTCACCAACAAGGATGAGCAGCTCCTACAGTTTTTTTGTCAAGCATCCAATGACTGGTGGCACTACACACCCCTGTCCCTGCCCAGGCATTTATCAGAAAGAAACTTGTCTTCATGGCACCCTGAAAGCCAGGTCTTGCCTGCCAGCAGCCACAATCTTCTTCGTCAGCAGTTGTGTCGTGCACAAAAAACGTGGCCTGTTACAAACTAAAACCATACTGAAGAATAGAAGAATTTCTACTTAGGACTCAACAGAGGTCAGGTTTGAGTATGGAGGCCTCATGGTTAGGTTGGCTTTTGAAAATGATTAAAGTGTGTGATATTGATTGTAATATTTGACACATTTCAAGTCTCACTGCTTAAAAATAGTTTTTATGCTGTGTCCTGCCTTGTCAAATTTAATAAATGAAATGAAATGAAATGAAGTGACATACTGACCCAACTGCTGGTGTGAGCTATCCAATATGACAGTTGCTCAGCCTTAGCAGTGATACAAGGGACACTAACAATTCAGTAATTTGTGCATGTAGCCTTTCATTGTAGGGCATACAACTAGCAGGATAATGCTCGCTCACACACAAAAAGGGTTTCCCAGGAATGTCATCTTTAGCTTGCAACACGTCCATGGCCTGCCGTGGCTACTTACAGACAGATAATCAAATGAAATAAAATCATGTCTTTGTACTGTGCGAGGAAACAGAAGGTATAAAGTAAACAACAGTAAACTTAGACACAGGGAGTACATGCAGACACCACAGCGGAGTCCAGGGTCTCACAATACAAGTAAAATCACTATTTCTGTCAAGCTTAAAGATTATTTTTCACTCCTTAGTGAGATGTGAAGATAATCATCAATAAACTAGGTAAATTCAGTTTTGGTTTAATTATTGTTTCTGTCAGCAGCTGAACAGCAGTACATTACACAACTGCATTTCAAGTAAATAAAATTGGTATATATAAATGAATGAAGTCTATACTGTTACAGGAGAACACAAACAAAATGTGCAACTAAATTCTTCAGTCAAATCACCAGCACTTTACTGGTATTATCCATCTGTGTGTGGACATGCTTTCGACACAAATTGCAATGCACACTACTGTGTCTGTGTCTGTCTGTGTGTGTTTAAAGGGTTCAACTATTGTCTCCACATTACCGAAATCCTTCTTTTCAACAATCTCCTCATCTTTTAAGCCTTGGGTTATGTCTGCCGGGGTCTCTTCTTCAATAATGCGGTCACTTAAAGTCCTGTTAACATTTTGTCATCATTTTCTGTATTCTCGCACTCCCAATACAGGTGTGTGCAACTGCAGTAGCTGAAACATGGCTGCTACTCTGCTCCATGCATCAACCCAACATGGCTACAACTATAGTCCAGACACATAATTTGTTTGGTGTGGCTCCATTCGAAATATCATTGGTTTTTAAACGCTGTCTGTCAGTAACTTTGAGGGAATGGGTACTATTGACGTTATAACACTGTTTGATCATTCTATCTAGAAAGCTATCTGCAATAATGCTTGTTTTATTGTCCAGCCCCAACAGGGAGAACCAAATGTCAGGAATCTGAGCCACATAAGTGACCCTGCTTTCTGAGTGGAATTAAGTTATGCCTCTATAGTTCCCATGTTATCAGAAATGTTATCAGTTAGTTCATGTATACTAAATGGATCATGTTGAGCTGCCCTATAACATGCATGAGGAGCAGCTCAAAAAGATATGGTTTTCCAGCCTGAGAAAGTCTCAGAGGGAACTTGCAGCTCTCAAACTCCCAGACTGACAACTATCTGGGTTAAAGTGCAAACCATAACAAATGAGAAAGAAAGTTCATGAATATGACAGAGACTCAGATTAAGGTGTGTGAAGATCAAGTATAAGCACCAAATGTTTCATAAATTGAAATGCAGTAAGACTGCGTTGGACCTAGAGCTACATCAGACATATATAACAATCAGAGCAAACACTTCTCAATTGTTTATCACCACACCACTATAGCTTGAAGAGAACAAGGAAAAGTGCAGAGAAGCAGAACCAGCCATGGGGCGTGTGCCAGAAAGCTGATGTGTCTCACATCTGTCTCTATAGAAGCAGTAGATGAATCAGCTTTTCTTCTCTTTTCCACAGCACTACACCAAGTCTTATCTTGTCAACAGGATTGGATTTACTGTTCCACAAACATAAGCTCTCTTTGCACTAGCATGTTAAGCTATTTTGACAAGTTTATCATCAAAATCTTTGTCCTCCACCCTCTTCTCCTTTGAGAAAGAACAGAAGACCCCCTCCCATTGTGCTGAAACTGTGTAAACCATCTTAGCTCTAGACAGTCCTACAGAACCATTAGATTCATTTTAAACAGTATGATTTTTGTTTTCCTGGCAGAAAGCATAGCCAGCAATTTTATGAAAGCATATTCAGAATACAGGGTATGATAGGAATTTCTCAAATTTGTCCAAGATGACTAAACCTTCTTTTTAAAAGAAAGATAAACAGCGGTAATTCCAGCATTATGCAAGTTAACACATGAACTCCTTCTGACCTGCACAAGCTTACCATCAAAGAGTTAAGTGTACATATTGAGTACACAAGAAGCATAGAGGGGGAAAAAACGTTTGCTTTTAATTAAATTTTTATTATAGCACATATTATAGTGTTTGCAGGAGTGGATTATCAGCATCATGGATTTGACGGCACATGAACACAACAAATCAAGGCACGTTCACATCTGGTGTTTTTTTCTGTTTGGTGCATTTTGGCTTCACAATTTACATATTTATGCAGAACAGTAAACAAAACATTTGTTGAATAATGATTTCAGATGTGCAGGACAGAAAATCCTTTGGTTGTACTGTGGCAAATTGACTTTTTTTTCTGCTGGCATGCAAAGAAATCAAAAGTGCACAGAGAACATCAAAGTCAGTTTGTATATTTTTGTGAACTGGATCCAGTCTGTCCATTTTCCACTGCCTAGATATCTAGAATACAGCACACCTGGGCAACTCTGGTATGTCTTATAGCACTTCTATTTCACCGTTCTCCAATGGACCCTTTTGGGTTCACTTTCTGCATTAAGGTTCAATTAGCAGGAAGTTGGTTTTCACATCGGTATGTAGATATGCACAAAAGCAGATTTAATAAACAATAACAAAACCCCTTAAAATTGATTAAGCCCCAAATGCAGTGCATCTAAGAATATGAAACCACCATTATCTTGAGTGATTGTAGCATCTACAAAACTAGTAGTGTCACTCTTACACGTATGCACTGCTTAATGGCCATATTACGTTCTGTGAAACAGGATGTTGACCTGACATTACCATAGTCACATAGTAGATATAATTAAAGATGCACCAATCGATCGGCCGGTAACTGGAATAGGCCGATTTTCACCATGATCTGCTCTGACTGGTGATCAGATGAGCAGTCTCGTATTACAGATTGTGTGCCAGTCACATTTAGCCTAGACTTGTGCACTCATGTCGACAGGGGCACAAACACAGCCACATACGGTACATGAACATTTCTGTGCTTTCAGTAACGTTACTTTAGAATTTAAATCAAGTGCATAAAAATCTTTACATTTCAACACTTAATGCACTGCCGTATTTGTTTCCCTGGTTCCAACGTTTAGCACGTGGCTCAGTGGTAGGTTTATTTTTAGGATCTTGTGCATCTTTGAGCTGTTTTGTCTCTGATAAAAGCTCAGTGTGCATTTTTCATTCTGCTGTACCATTTACAGCAGGGGAAATAAGTATTTGATATGCTGCCGATTTAGCAAATTTTCCCACCTACAAAGAATGGGGACGTCTTTACTTTTTTTTGTAGGTACTTCAACTGAGACAGAATCTAAAAAATAAAAACAGAAAATCACATTGTATAATTTTTATTGTATGCTCTGATAAATAATTTGCATTTTATTGTATAAAATATGCATTTGATACAATAGAAAAACAGAACTTTGGTACCTTTGTTTGCAATTAGAGGTCAGGTGTTTCATGTAGTATGCTTCAGGTTTGCTGACACTACAGCAGGGATTTTGGCCCAGTCCTCCAGACAGATCTTTTCCAGTTCTTTTAGGTTTCAGACTGTAGCTGGGAGTTTCAGCTCCCTCAAATTTTTTTTAAATTCGGTTCAGGTCTTGTGATTGGCTAGTCCACACCAGGACCTTGAAATTCTTCTTACTGCAGTTGTTCTGTCTCCATTGCAGAAAAGCACCAGCAAAGTATGGTGTTTCCACCATAATTCATGGTTGGGACGGTGTTCTCCTTCTTCTTCCTCCAAACTCAATAAGTTGAGTATTTACATAACCTGGCAGATGCCTTTATCCAGAATGACTTATACAGTCTTACAATTTATACGGTCCTATATGGCCTTGCTTAAGAAACCAACTGTGGCAGCTTGGCAGAGGCAGGTTTTGAACCCTGGACAATCAGGTCCAGAGTCCAGTACCTTAACCGCTAGGCTATCGCTGTTCATACCAAAAAGCTCTGGTCTCATATGACCACATCACCTTTTCTCATGCCTCCTCTGGATCATCCAATTCTTGCCAGTTGTCCTGTAGCCTATCTCAGCCTTGTACAGGTCTACAATTTGGTCCCTGTTGTGCTTAGACAGCTTCTTGGTCTTGGGCATGGTGAAGGCCTAAAAATGTGACTGATTTAGTGTCTCTATCACAGTTGAAGTGTACCTACGATTAAAATTACAAACCTCTCCATTATTCGTAATGGAGGAACTACTTGCAAAATCAGCAGCCCCACTGCAACCCCCAGCCCCACTGTATTTAATCTGTCACACATAGTTTAACTATAATATACTGCTCACAATAATTAAGGGATATTTATGGGAAACATCCCATAATTTTTGTGAACAGTGTAGTTTAAAACTTGAAACACTTAACAAAAATGTAGGAAATGCTAAAATGTCTTTTTTCAGGACTGTGATACTGCTTTCAGTAGGTTTTTGGTTATTTAGATGGGAAAATTAGGTATACAAGATAATTTCCTATTGTAATTATCAACACTCCAGTCATTAAACTGAATTCACTCACCTTTCTGTTGAGCAGGTGAATATTAAAGGGCACAGACCTGTATATTTCTGGAAACATTGTTGTCAGACACTGCACAATAAGATCATTTCATTAGTATTTTCTGTAGTAGTAAAAACAATGGTCATTTTTCTGTTTGGTCTGCCTAGTCCTGGAATTTACCACTTTTATAAATATTTTCAGTTGTTATACTTTGAAGCAACAGTTGTAGTAGTACATTTACATTTACAGTATTTAGCAGACACCCTTATCCAGAGCAACTTACAAGTGCTTTAAGTAACATACTCCATTCTTAATAATCAGAAATCTAAACAAGAATACACTTCTAAAACTGTAAAGGTTGTGTTTTTTTTAATAGATAGAAAGAAAGACAAGGCTGGGGGGGATTAGTTGAGGTAAGTGCGGAATAAATGAATCTTCAAACGGCGTTTGAAGATAGCCAGAGACTCAGCTGTTCGAACATTGAGGGGAAGTTCATTCCACCACTTAGGAGCCAAAACAGAGAAGTCTAGATGAACACATTATACCAGGAAATACCCTTCTTGAGACTGAGAGACTTGACAGCTGTTGAGACATCCTTCCTTCAGTCAATATAAAAAGCAAAATACTAAAAATCCAAGTAGACAAAATGGCTGCACTACAGATGAAGTTCCTCGAAGGGTTAGATACTTCCAGGTTTCCAGACGGGAAAATATCGATACAGTGGCACAGTAATAGAGATACAGAACCAGCTGGTCCAGAGAGTACGCCCGGTAAGCAAACACTCTTAATTTACCAATTTATTTGCAGACACATTCAAATTTATTCCATCTAAAGGACAGAACCACAATAACTGCATGCCATATGTGCCTCTAACGCCAGCTTGAGTGTGAGCGTCTGCTACTAAAATTAGATAAATTAATGAATCAATCTAGACTGATTTGAGCAGAAGGGGTTCTACTAACAAAAGGGCCACAACCAAACCTCAGCTATCAATACGAGAACAAAAAAACCCAAAACCAAAAAAACGAATAGAATATAATTAAAAAGTGTAGCTTTTCTGTTTGAAAGGAAAGCAAACAGCCATCCGCATATGAAGGGCACAAGCAGCTCTGACAGAAAGCTGAACTACCACTCACTAGTCAGACTAGAGTGTGAGGGTCAAATAAGAGACAATACAAGGACATCCATTACAGAATGAAATAGGGCATGTATCTGTAAGACAAACTGATTGCCAAAAGGTGAAGAAGGAATATTTCATGCTTGTGCTGTAAATGACTGGGAATAAACAATTTATGGAACTGGGGTTACCCAATGTAAGACAACCATCCCTAAAGGCACCATTAAAAATAATCTTTAAAGAATCGGACTACATAAAGCAGGAGTGGCTTTTGGCCTTGGCTCACATGAACAATTGCTGAAAAAAATGGCTGAAAAGAGACACTGAATTTGTAGCACATTCGACCGATAAACTGTAGATCCAGAATCCTTCTAAACAAAAAGATCTGGAAAATTCTGAAGCCACTGCTGCATGCTATTGTCAGGCTACATTGACTGTGACAACCTACATCACAAACTGAACACAAACTGACAAATCCTACCACCCACTGGCTAGTAGTTCCAACAAGCCAAGTTTGGTAATCAAGAAGTCTTTCACGTTGCTGTGGCAACTAAGCTGTAGAATTTGTGATGCAATATAATTGCCTGTTAAAAAAAACAAGAACAGATAGAAAAAACATTTTTAATCATTCAATCATCACGTGCTAGCAGGTGGGAAATAATTCTAACAAGTAAAGAGTGGGGATGCGAATGTCATGATGTGAATGATGGAAATGCCGCTATATATATTGTTTAAACATGTGCGATCTTATTGTAACATCTGATGTCATTGCATTTTTGAACACCAGGGGGCTCAATCACATCTCATATCACGTTTTTTACATTAACATTAACTTTTATTGTATTGCAGACAGTATGAACCGGAGATATTTCACATTTTGTCATCCATTTCTGCATTTCAGGCCTGCATGACTTGGTACAAAATCAGCATCCAGGAAAGGCAGAGTTAATAATAACTAAAGATGGAAAGAGGATCTCCAGTCTCAAAATATGCATGAGGAAATTATTGAAATGTTTAAAATCAATGTACCTATGTACTCAATGTAGAAAGGATTTGCATATTACAGGAATTTCAGCATGTGAAGACCAAGGGATTACTTTGACAAATTTTTCTTAAGCACTACACTACAGGAGTTCTATTCACAAATGCCATTTAAAATGTAACTGCACAAAAAAGAAGCCATATGTTAACCATGTCCAGAAGTGGTGTCAGCTTCTCTAGGCTCAGGACAGATCAGGTCCTGTTTGGGTGTTGGATCATTCTCAGCACATCAGCAACACTGACCTGATTGTGTGTTGAGCAGGTATGAGTCGATCAGACAACAGTGCTGGTGAAGTTGTAAAAACTGTTCACTCACTGTCCATTTTATTAGAGACATTCACCATATTGCTCCACCACTCAGTACAACACACACTAAAATCACCAGCACCACGTCAGTACTCTACAACTATTTCATCTAAAAACTATTTTTGAAAGCTTATGGCAGTTTATTAAAACAGAACAATGAGGGTCATATCTGAAGCTTTACTGCCTAACATTACCATGATGCTGTTTTTCTGCAACAGGTTTATAATGGCGGCAAACATAACATTAAACTCTATGATTTTTGCTTGCTTTTTTACTAAAGTGAAGTGTTACATAGCCCAGCACAATTCCTAAACAATAGACTATAGTTTGTATGTGGAAGTCACAAATAGAAACTATAAAAGTCAATCTGTGATCTGGGTCTACCTAAACTCCCATGCATCTAAAGATTTATCCAATCAACTAGTTCAAATAAAACTACCCCCCCAGCACAACTTCCAAACAAAAGGGGACAACTAAGTGAGAGTCTGTTCTTCATGAAATGGGAGATCTGTTACATGCTATATACCCCACTACCACCTGAAAGTGTCATAGCAGTTGAGAAAGCTTCTGCAATCATACCAATTGTAATATCAAACAAATGTTAAAGCCATTAGTCTATTTAGTTTAGAACAGACTCTCAAGAGAGCACTTAGTTTTATCACTTTAATGACACTGAAGGAAAGATGCAGCATCGCTTCTCAACAAAGCAGATCAAATTAAAGTCATGGTCAGACTATAAAAAAATACAATTAGGCTACACATTGAAGAACTATGGATTTATTACACTGCTCACAAATATTAGGGGCTATGTTATTGTTAATATAATAAATACAGTTAGAAATAAAAATATAATTATATGTATTCTAATATAATCAATAATACACTGACATTCTTGTGAGCAAAATAGTTAGACACCCATAATATATTGTGAAGTTCTAAACACTTTTAGCTAAACATCTTTAAAAGTACACACACACACACACACACACACACACACACACACACACACACACACACACACACACACACACAAAT
>JAUZSU010198932.1:0-11717 GCA_034780255.1 Parotocinclus maculicauda | reverse complement strand
CTTGTACTGTACAGCTGGAGTACCAAACAGTCATACAGAGACAAAGAATGCTTTCTATTGTGCTCTTGTAGAAGTTCGCAAGTAGTTGTGAGGGGAGTCCAGTCTGCTTGAGTTTCCTCAGAAAGAAAAGTCTTTCTTTGTGAGGTGTGAGGTGTTAAGGGTCCAGGTGAGATCAGCTGAGATGTGGAGTCCAAGATACTTGATGCTCTTCACACGTTCCACTTTACCTCCGTGTATGAATAGGGGGGGATGTGCAGTTCTTTTAATTGTCCTGTAGTCAACGATGATCTCTTTAGTTTTTGTGGTATTCAGAACTAAATTGTTGCACCAGCGTACCAGGTGGTGAATCTCTTCTCGGTAGTGAGTCTCATCGTTGTTTGATATGCAGTTAATGCCCTTGTGAGGCCATTGAACTGAACACAATATACATTTAAAAAAGAAAACATGAAGGACATCCATCAGATACGTGACTATAAACATGACACATTAAAATTAATGAAACTTTACATTTGTAAAAAAATAATAAATCTAATGTTGACCCAAGACCTTTGCACAATACTATATATACAGTATAAAGTTACATATATACACATACAAAATGTGTCCATACAGTTTGACCGTGGAAAAAAAAACAAAAAAACAAAGTCATATCCTCAGAGTGAATGGTCTGGCTTGATTAGTCCTGGCTGACAATAGCTCAAATGCTACAAGAATACTACAAACTGTAATATAATTTATAGGGGAATTATTTCATGGTACTAATTATATATATATTTAACTGTCACAAGGACATTTGCCTTCTGTAAACTAATCTGGCTGCACTCTCCCTGGGTGCTTCCCCTCCTATGCAGCATGTGGTGCTGCCACGACCTGTTTGTTCTTCTATATATACCCATCTATCTTTCCAACTTCTTGGTTGGGTCTTGTGCTTTTAAAATTGTTCTGTCTACATCTGGTTATCCTTCTACTTTGTCTCTCTCCCACTGTTTCCGCCTTCGGTTGCTGATCTTCTCCAGCTTCCTCTCATAGTTTGTCTTGGGATCTCCGGCCTTTTCCCTATATGTATCTGTCATTGTTTTCGGTGCGTTTTTATGCTTCTTGCCTTGTTTCTCCCTGTTATCATTATTCTAGTCATGTCCCTGTCATTAGTCTAGTTTTATATTGTTAGCTTAGCCTGTTGGCCTCAGTCTGTTTTCACTGTGTGCTTACCTAGTCTGATTAGCCATTCTTTTGTGTTTTACCTTGGCCTTTATTGTCATCTGCCTGTGTTCCCGTTTAGTTAGCCTGGTTCTTTAGCCCTTAGTCCTGTGTTTGGCAGCCTTATTTATTTCCTTTTTTAACACCTTCATCCATGTTCTAGTATTTGGTTTTCGATAGCGTTGTTTGTTTATTAGACCCAGACTGTGTGTTTCTCTGTATTTGGCAGCTAGACTGTTTGTTGGAATTGCTGTCACATTTGTTAAGGATTGACAGAAAGTGTAGCTGAAAATTACTAAAAGAACCCTACAGGTTTTTTTAGTCAATTGTTATTTTTTTTACAAAACAAAACATCCTCCATCAAGAGACTACCTCCCTTGTTAATAAGCTCAGCAAGCACAAAGAAGAAGGAGAAGAAAAAAAAGTGACATAAGAAGTGGAACAAGCTAGATGACCACCCTGTAGCCTGAGCAAAATCACAAAGTACATGCCAAATCATCGCTGGCTAATTTGTTAGAGAGCATATTGTTAGAGAGCAGCAGGCCCAGTTATGCTCTGTCTGTCTGTCTATCTGGCTCTATGTATGTCTGTTTAGTTGCCAAACTGTTGGAATTGCTGTCACACTCACTTACTTTTCCTCACTTTCTCTTTAAAAAGAGGTATTTGTCTGTGTGCTGACACTAATTGGTGAAGAGCTTTGGGCTTCCCCTGGGTGGCAGCCTTAGGAGCAAAGCCTTGATTAGTGACATCTTAAGAAAGTTAGAATGGCACTAGGAGGCGGGAGAGGAAGAGAAAAGGCAATCAAAAATGTGAAAGGAATTTAATGAAGGAAAGTCAGATGGAGAAGTCTTGATCAAAACAAAAGAAGTTTGTACTGATTTGTGTTTGACGAGTTATGTTTTAGCGCTATGGGAGTTCATCGGTGTCTGATGGAAAGAATGGGAAATATTTTGAATGAGACACTTATGACTATTGTTTCGTACATTGCTTTCATCTGACCTAGACTTATTGAAAGCCTCCTCCAGTTTCAGTTTCCAGTCCTTTCCTCAGTGGGCACAAGTAGAATTACACACTTTCCATAAACCCACCACTTGACCTTTACATCACAAACCTCCCAAGATTTGATCCCAGGCTCTCAGATATCTAAATATCTCAAATATCACTGTAATCAAGAATAACTGATCGATTTGTTTTTGTCTTTGTTTCTTGCTTCTGTACCCTTCTTCACCCTCATTTTCTGTCTTTCTCTTAAATATGCTCCTTGCTGCTGGCAAATAGCTAATTCAAACTCATCTAATCAATATGCACACAAATGATTTAACTAAAGAACAGAGTCTGCCATTGGGGAAGGCATTTGAAGGAGACACTTTCTGTCATTCCATGCCTGGGGATTTAAAAAAATCAACCAGTTATGAAAATACACACGGCATAAATAATATGAATCACTGTGCAGTCATCTGGAGGAGTCCAGCACACAGTATCTGAAATATTTTAAATTATATCGAAAGTAATACATGCATCTCATGAATTACGATTACCTTTGTAATAATTTGAATTACAGGCAGAAAGTTGCAGAGCAGAGTGAAATCTCCTATCACCTTGTCTGTAAGTCCTTGGACTCAGGGTAAATAACTATTGAGTGAAACATATTCCCCTGCTTACGTTGACTTCGAATATGCCAAGGAAAGAAATAGTTATCTTACCACACCATGTGCTATTATTTCAATAACAATATCAAGGTACTTTCGTAAAATTCATTTGAAAAGAGCTTTTCTGTTTCAAAATATCCCCCAATATTTGTGAGCATTATATTTTATCCATCAGTGTGGCAGACAAACCACAGAAACATGATTCCACCCCCCTCAACCCACTCTCACACACAACAAACAATCTCATGGTAGGAAAAAAGAATAAGATTTCACATATTTAAATCAAAACCAAGCAGACACACATATACTGTATTAAAAAATAAAGAGACCATCGAGCCACTAAGTTGCAAACTGGAGCTGGGAACATCCAAAGTGGGAGTCAACATCTCTACAATATCCATTAATTAATCAATATGACTAATTGCCCATTACTTATTCAGGGAAAGTTATCTTTACTTAAAAATAAAGTAGCAGTATTATTTTTTAGATTTTTTCGCACTTCGAAACTCCTTAAGTCCAATGTATGTGCGCATTGCATTACATAGCCAATAGTTTTGAGTATAGGTTATGATTTTTTTAGTTTGCTGTTACTTTTTAAGAAATAGGTAGTACAGGTAAAATTTACCCAATATTATTGCATTTCAAATGCTAACTAATATTAATACGAAAAGTGTAAACAATTTGATTAGGTTATTTCTACGCCCCTTTAAAATATATTTCTACAGTGTTTCACAGCAGTCTAGTACAGTAACCCACCATTAATCTAATCTGGGTCCTGACGGTGCCTTAAGATCAAATATTCAAAAAAGTAATGATTCACTGTGCCTGCAGAAGTAACCACTTGACTCTGGCATCCCTTCCAGTCTTACTGTACCTCTGTTCTGTGGAATAGGTACAGGATTCAACAGGAATTCCCAACTGGACTGCGGTTAACCGCCTAGCGGTTAAGGTACTGGGCTCTGGACTTAAATGAACCTGATGGTCCTGGGTTCAAATCCCACCTCTGCCAAGCTACCACAGTTGGGTCCTTAAGCAAGACTCTTAACCCACAATTGCTTGAATTGTAAGACTGTATAAGTTGTAAGTCGCTCTGGATAAGAGCGTCTGCTAAATGCTGTAAATGTAAATGTAAATGTATAATACTATGCATGTGTTAGTCAATAGAACTACGTAAATTCAAAAGTTTTAAAGATGGTTTGTCTGCTTCTGTGTTTAAATCAGCATAAAGAAATCAATGTGGAACAGCTTCAGGGACTCCTAAATGAGAGAATCGGTGCCAGTGGTGGTGAGTAGCTTGTCAGTGAAGCTTGTGTGATAAAAATAAAGCAGTAAGCCATTAAAGTCCATGCACCTGCGATGCATCATAGACCCACCCTACTGATTCAGTGCTGCTTCGAAGCCAACAGGCTGCTGAAAACATTATTTGCTTTTCACATTTTTCACTGTGTGCAGTGTTTGAGGAATCTGCTTTAGTTCTGTTTTGGTGACAGAAGGTTTTTTTTTTTTTAAACTCAAATCAATTAAGGATGTTTTAGATATGTGATATGCATGTTACTTGTAATTATTCCACCCTTAAAGGGATTAGTTATTTTGATTTGTTGAATAAGAAGCTATAGTTCTCAGTCTTGTGTGTCTGAGTGTGGGGGCTTGGTGGGGGGTAGGGGCTGGCAGGGTGGGAGTGATGAGAACTGGGAAATGTTGGGTGGAAATGCTGTGGTGATGGTTTTATGGAGTATTTAAGGTATGCTACGGTATTATATATACAGTATATACAAAACGTCTCCGTTTATGATACATTTATTGGATTTTTCTGAACGTAACCCCAATATAAATCAGGGACTATCTGTATTGGTTTTACAATGACTTTGAGTAAGGCTAAACCTAACAGATTTGAAGATAAATATGAGTTGTATCCTCTCACGCATTCTTTTTGTTCTGCCTCAAGAAGATAACAGAAGAGGTTTTAGCATCGATGCTTGCCAGAGTATGATTGCAATGATGGATGTATCCTCATACCTCAGCAACTGTTAGGGCCAAGCAACACAGCTTTAACGATATACAAGTGCCATAAAGCTGCATGATGAATCTCTGTAATGGTAGGCAACTACAAATGTGTGAAATCAATGTACTCCTTAACTGTACTGTTCAACAGCTCTCAGTTACTGGAACACTTAACGCAGAAGAACTCAAGAATCTGCTGTGTAAAGTGGATTTGTACAAGGTCAGCCTGAAGGGAGTTTGCTGTTTAGAAAATCAACCTTACTTGTAGAGTGTTCACAGATAACCGTGTTGGTCACGCTGACTTGTTTTATACTGTTACTTCCCAGGATCTCTTTTACAGCATGGACAAAAACAGAGATGCCATTCTGTCTCTGAGAGAACTTCAGTGTGCAGTGGAGGCCGCAGGTTTGTTCCAGTTCCTTAATTCTTTTGGAATATAAATATAAGTTAGCTTTATATTATTAATCTTTTGTTCAGGGACATTCAGGATAATTACAACACACTCAGTAGTCTTTGTTCTTTCAGCCAGACACAATGCTAATTGGTGTGTAATATGAAGCATATAGGCATGGAATCTCTATAGAGAAAAAGAGGCAGATGAATGAATTGTAGTGAACAGCTGCGTTACTTACAATGTTCCACCTTCCCAACAAGCCAGTTCTTCCACTTTCTGGTCTGCTCAAACTACCATTCAATGAAAGAAAAGGTTAGATTTTTTTAAAGCTGTAAACCTGACCATAACAACATCAGAAAACTTAGGGATGAATAAATGACAGCTGTTATTCAGTGTATATTTTATTTATTTAAGCAATACAACACTCAAGTCGTAGGTTTTCGTGAATGATCTACGGCACTCTTCCTCAGGCACAACCTGAACGTAATTCACAAATGTTAGTACAGAGTGTTCTATTGCAAGTTCATTCATAATTTAATGATAGAATTGTTTTATTTATTAGTGATATTGCATTTACATACATACATACATACATACATACATACATATATATATATATATATGTATCTCTTTGTGGTTCATTTTTGTGTGCATAAAGCTTGTCCTTGCTTGGCATTAGAAAGCTGAGCTGTTATCACAAATATAATAACTCTTCCAAACACTTTCGGATAGTTCTGAAAACTTCTCAAAAGTTATAGATTAAAAGTTAGATAAATAAAAATTTGATTATAGATAAATGTTTTTGTATATGTAATGTTTTTTGATTAAATTTTTTTTTTACCCAGTGTTTCACAATCCTTTTGGCTATAGCTCTTGGATGTAGCTCTAAATTCATGTTAATTGAACAGGTCAAAACTGATGCACTGTCTTTCACCAGGTTTTCATGCTAATAGTGGTTTGCTGAAACTTCTGAGCCTTCGCTTTGCCGACCCTAGTGGAAGAATCACACTGGAGAAGTTCATTTGTTTGGCTATGCGACTGAGATGCATGTCCAGTAAGTGTTGCTGTTAAATATTCATTAATTTGGGATAATTGGTGTCCTTTGTGTGTGTGCGTGCGCGCGCGCGTGTGTGTGTGTGTGTGTGTGTAAGTGCCCTACAATGGATTGGTGCTGGAGAAATCTCAGCAGCTGTGAAGCAACAACACTAACCACTTATGCCACTGTGCTGCACAGCTGGAAAGTGTACTGAAATATTCTACTTAAGTAAAAGTAAATGACTATAAATTAGTAAAAGTACTATTACTCGGATAAAATTTCACTTAGGTACAAGTATGTGTAAATATTAATAAACATAGTAAAGTGAGTAAAGTCATGAGTAAACATAGCTCATATAAAATGTACTCAGAGTAAAAGTTACTTATTTTAACATTGGGAGGTTGGTCTTTCCTGTCTAGTGCAAAAAGGACAAGGGGACAAAATATCCGCAATAAAAATACATGTCGACAAATTACACAAAAATTTAGGGAGGTATAATGCGTCATTTTAGTAGACCATCCTAAAAAACAGTTTCAAGCAATACAACCACTGAAGGTCTATAACAAAGCATTAAAAAGCTGGTGCATTGCTGCATCTGAAGCCACACTGGTTAAATATTAAATATCAGAGGTTCACTTTATTTCCTTTAACTTCAGCAGAATTGGACAGGGTTTTGCTGTTGGCTGGTTCAGCACCACTGGTGTTTCCATTTTTCTTGTGATTTTAGTGCCAGTTTTTTTCCCTATGGGGCGCTTTTTTCTCCATTATTTCTTTGCATTTTTTACACAGTAAAATATGGGATGGACAATATTGTGAAGTACAATACTTTTGTAAAAGTCAAATTACAGACTACAAAAAAACTACTTTAGAAAGTACAACCACATTAAATTATTTCAATCACAGTAACGTGAGTAAATGTAATTCGTTGTTGTAAACCTCTGCTGTGCTGCCCTGCTGTTACACACTGATATTACATATTGTCAGTTATTTAATCACTGAGCAGAAAAAAATTATTTTAGTGTTGCAAAATAGTCTTTCAAATGTCTTTTGTTTAACAGGAATATTCAGAAAACTCGGTGACGGACAAAAACTGCACCTTGCAGAGCATGAGGTATTTCATTCTTTCATGTTAATGTTAGTCTTAGTTTGAGTTTACACACACTTCTCCCAGTGAGGGTCATTGTACCTATATTAACAAACATAAACGCATGTTTTAATGAAATGTATGCTGATTTTGTTAAAACAAATTTCATAACCTGCGCCTCTATACTTGTTTCAGTGGCTGTACCTCACTATGTACTCCTGATGAAGTGATGCTGAACAAGTCAAAGGAGACCACTGTAAATTTGCAGCATCAGATTCAGATCAGATATTCAGAGTGGATCCTGTTTAAAATAGTTGTTCATATACAATAATTATTTCAAATCTTAAGTAGCAAATGTACTTCAAATTCACACGGATTAAAGAAAAAGTAAAGAAGCTGTAGAATTTTGATCTGGTTGCTTTTATTCACGACTGTGTTAGTAAAGCACATGCTAAAGATCAATCTCTGTAGATTAGATCACTAGTGCTGATGGTAGGTTGGTTCATATTATGTGATCTTTGTACTTATAGACTGAATACAGTCACTCGTGCAGATTAAATAATAAAACCTGTTAGGTAGGAAGCATAGCTCCCATTGGCAATTGTAGTATGTTTTGTTGATTTTCTAAGTTATATTTTAATACAAGCAGTTTGTACATAGTTTAACTACATATATAATACTATATACTTAATTAACTATGTAGCAGTATTTTCATTAGTGAGTACAAAAGAATCTGCACCCTTGCTGACCTAAAAAAAAGACCTTGCTGCAAATCAGCTACTTGTGTATCTCAGTGGGTAAAGTGCTGGACTATTAAACAGTATGTACATTCTCTGTAAACCCTAGAGACAGCTGTACGTAAAAATCCCAATAGATCAGCAGTATCTGAAATAGTCAGATCTGCCTGTCTGGCACCAATAACCATGGCATGTTCAGTCACCTTTCTATATTACTCTCTCACTCACTCGCTCGCTCTCTCATATTTTCTCTCTCTCTCTCTCTCTCACACACACACACACACACACACACACACACACACACACACACACACGCACACACACACACGCACACACACACACGCACAGACTTCATTGACTGCTGCCATACATTAATTATGAATTGTTAAGTACAGTTACTGTAATACTTCCCATATTGCTATGCATGATTTATTAACTCATCAGTGAGATGTTTTTTTTTTTTTTTAATGAAAGGCATCTGTATTTATAAACTATGCCAAAAAATGGTCCCCTGTTCAGTATTCAGCTTATTGCTGTGTGAGAGCAGATTTAGTCGCAAACAAACCATTTTAAATTCTTGTAAATAGAACACAAATATCTTGAGGAACATAGAGCTAATTTTGGATCTTCAGCATTCTGCCCCAGGATATAAAGAAAACCACGCACTTAGAAAAACCAAGAGGCAAAAGATCTCCATTAGGTTACTGAGATTTAGGGCAGTTGTGGGTGAAGCATTAATTAGATACAGTAGGCTAATCGTTATGTCAACGGAAAATCCCCACCTGGATAGAGAGACAAACGTCTGTAAGAGAGACGGGTAATCATTTCTCATTGGAATTCAGTTTGAGCATGTTTTTATTCTCATGTGTCACTAAATGTGAAATGTGCTGAATCATTTACAAAATCTAAATCTGTACATGGATGAAAATCATTTAGCTAACTAAAAACATGTCAATATACAACACACAAAAAAATATACAGAATGCAAATGAGAAATTAGTTATCTTATGTGATTCAACGTAAATATACTGTTCACAAAAAATGGGGGATATTTCATTGAGAAATGTCTCCTAATTTTTGGGAGCAGTGTATATTAGTCCTACAGTCCAGTCTCAATACATTTTGTCACTGCTTCACACTGTAATTGGGATTTCTTCACTGAGCATATTTGTAACACCAGACCACGAGAAGTTATAAAATATCCTCTTTTTTTAGTGGTCTGTATTCCATAACACAATAAACTAGCCTGCACTCTAAACTCTTCAGCCTTTCGTTCAGATACTGATGGTACAGAGACGAGAAATAAAATAACACAGCATATACACAGATATACACGGGTTTAATCCTTCCGTGCTAAATACCTGTGATTTTTATGTCGGGAAATGACCTTAAAGGACATGGTCACATTTTAAGTCCACTTCCTCCTGGCAGTGTTTTGAGTCTTTTCTTTGTCTATCATTCCATTTCAAGTCCAGTTATACACTGCTTTCAGTTAGAGGAGGAAATACAGGTTGTAAATCAGAGGGCTCCTGGATATCAGTTTGAGGAACATGTCGCAGGTGCATGTCCTGTAGCATCACCATATTAGTCTCCTTCCACTCCCTAAACTTACTGGCAGTGAGTGAAGGGTCAGTGAGCACCTGATCCAGGGTCAGCAAATCTGCCTCTTTAGCCTAGAACATAAGCAAAATATTAATGTTATTATTCAGGCGGTTGCACATACAACAGAAACCAGTCCCACCAAAGTGCAGGAACTCCCTCCATCGGTTGGACATTAGGAGACGATGTGCCTCCAAGGACCTCCCACTAGGGACTCATTTTATAATCTAGTTGTTTTATAATTTAGTTTATTTATTTTATTACTAATTTAAATTTGATTATTAATTTGTTATTTATTTAAACGATTTACCCAATTGTGCTATAATTCAATATATTTTTAAGTATTTATTTATTTACCATCTAAGCCACCCATGGAGAATGGGTCCCCTGTTGAGTCTTGGTCCTCCCGAGGTTTCTTCCTACCACTGTCAGGGAGTTTTTCCTTGACACTTTCGCCCTAGGCTTGCTCAACTTTGATTGGCCTTTTAAACTAATGTAATATTGTAAAACTGCTTTGAGACAATGCACCATTGTAAAAAGCACTATATAAATAAAATTGGATTGAACATACTAAAAAAAACACAGGCATGGCAGGTCAGGTCTGAGGGAGGTAAGGCAGGATGGGGGAAATCACACATAAAATGAAATAAATAAATAAAAAAAAGGTAATAATAATAATTGTAAAGGTAATAGTAGGTAATTTTCTAATCCACCACAGCAGATATATGGAGAGACTACTGGCCAGGTCAGGCTACACAGACACAACTGACCATATCTAAAGAAGGGAAGACCAGACAGGGTGGGAACAGTCCCAGTCAAAGCAAGAGTGACCCCTGGGCCTTCCAGTGCTTACTTTAGGCTGTGTCCAGTTTAAACTCTAGACTGCCCTGCCACCTCTGACCAGGACAACCAGTGTTATGACATGTTAAAATAAAAACCTTAAAAAAATGAATGAATTAATTAATGAATAAACAAATTAAACTTGGTCAAAATAACACACAATATTCAAATGTCTTGTAATGTCTTTATATAAAAATGTTAACAGTTAAAATTATTAAATAATTAGCGTATAAGGCAAACCTTAAGTGTGCTGTTGAGTGTTCGAATGACGTGTAACTTCTCATTGACCGCGTGGTTTTTAGAGCGCTTTATGAAGGAAGCTCTGAATTCCCGTTTCGATGATGGTCTGCGCTCGCCAGTGGGAGAAAGACTTGCCCTTTTCAGATCTTTGTAGAGCATTTCCATCTCATCAGCTGTGCTTTTCCTTTCTTCTAGAGGGGTAAGAAAATATAAATTATGTAATTTAGCACACAAATATCATTTTAGCACAACTGATCACTGTGCCACTTGAATTACAAAACATTTCCTATACAAGTTCATAATCAATACAAAACCAAAAAAAGCTTGTTTAGATTTGGTATTTACAAATGTGGGTTGTGAAATTAACACATAAGGAAGTTAGAATCCTTACTGCAGTTATTTGTAGACAAGTTCTCTCTTGACTGAACCGGCATAAGCTCTGTGGGTTTGATGCTGGCCACAGCAGCAGTAGTCTCACCGCAGAATAAAGTTTCCTGCACTGGGCAGGACTTTGTGTGAATCTGAGAAGCGTACACAACACTCTCTGCAGTCGCCGAGTCAGACTGGGAAACAAGATCCATCCAGGACTGGCGCTTTTTGGCTAGGGAGGAGCTGCAGGAGGTTATAGTGCTGACGGGAGAGGATGGCGATGCCTCGCTGGGAGCAGGAGACGAATACGGTGGAGGAAGGCTCTCCTGTAATATTATAAAACAGCATGCTGTTAGACAGCTCAGAGCTTATAGAATTATATAAAAAGTATGTTTAAGTGGACGCTTTTATAATAACTGTACAACCTATTGTACAAAGCGGATTCCAAAAGAGTCGGCACACTAAACAAATTGTGAAAAAAAAACTGAATGCAATGATGTGGAGATGGCAAATGTCAATATTTTATTCGTAATAGAACATAGATGACGGATCAAAAGTTTAATCTGAGTAA